>CM066033.1:740243574-740402709 GCA_033557465.1 Ichthyophis bannanicus
AGCAGGAAGAGGACCACACTTGCATGTCCCAAAGGCTTTCTTTGAAAGTTGGGGAAATGTTCCAGGTGGGCTTCATCAGTGCTGGCGTCACCCATATGTGAGGACTGATTCCTGCTGTCCATGGAGAACACCCGCTACAGGTGAGCAACTACACTATCTTTTCAGAATGAAATACTGTCAATGATTTAATCCATGTCCTATCCCATAAGGGAAGCCAGATTTCAAATCCTGTTTATCCCACTGATCACTGGCTTTGTGCAAGTCACTTCACCTTCCAATGCCTCAAGTACAACATAGATAGTAAGCTTCCTCAGGAAGGGTCTGAATAACTGTATCTGAACATGTAACTATCCTTGAACTTGATGATGTACATCTAAAATACAAATCCATATATTTTCCACTTTCAGAACTTGCTGAAATCTGCAGTACCACATCTGGCTGACTGCAAAACGGATAGCATTCTGGGCACAACCTGGAGACCAGTTTGCTGTTCAACATGCTATCTCATTAGGTGGTTCTCTTTGATGTCCCCTAGGGAAAATGTCCCTAGAAGGGTGAGGATCTCACATTCTAAAATCTACAAATGTAGAACCTATGGTCTCAGTTGCTGTTCTCCCAAGTTACTGGCCTGCAGTGAAAATGAGTCTAGTATGCTAGCATGTTCGCTGCAGGCCTGTTGGCCTTAAACAGAGCCCATTGTTCTCTGCCCTTTGGCACAGACTTAAATGCAAGTATTTGTTTCCTTTTTTTTTTCTCTTCTAGCTGCAAAGACCGGATTCATTAGAATTGGGGCAGTTACCAGAACAGGTGAGGGGCATGTAGGAGGGAAATTGTAAATCTTTGCAACTGAAGTCTGTATTGCGGCTGCAGTCACCCACATTAATGGCTGCATTTGCCAGCTGTCATTGGAGAAAACTATATCTTTATCTTTATTGCACTGCTTTATCTGTATGCTGCCCTTTATGATAAGGCAGTTTACAACAAAATTGGAGTTAGGGAATGTGAAAGGAACCACAATACCTGATAGGAAAAAAGAAACATGAAATGGGCGGCAAAGAGCATTGAAGAGGGAGAAAAGATCAAGGAGAGATCAGATGGTCATACTTGTAAAACATGGCTATCAGACAGCAGGTGCTGGAAGGGGGACAGATATGGTTGGCTTTTTTAGCCTGAATGCCAGTAACTTGATAAACAGCAAGTTTCCTTTTGAGACCACAGGTAGAGTTTAGCTTAGTGATTGGAAAGTAGGGTTTCCAGGCAAGGTAACTTTTTTTTTTTTTTATGGAATGTAGCAGATAGGGTTGAACTTTAAGTATGCCTCTCTAGCGTCAACTTTTTAACCCTTTCTTAATGTCTTTTTTACATCATATGCCGTAATGTTTCATATTTGGTTTTATGGCTTATTTAATGTTCTATACGTTTTTTACAGTTACAAAAAGCAGTTTCTAATTCTAGGTCAAATTAGAAGTATGAAAGGAACTCCATAGTGGTTCGCAGGAAAGAAAGAGAGCAGATGTTAGACCAGTGCTTATCAAACTTTTTTTTGTTCATCTATGGTCACATGATTTTTCACTAGTTTAAAATGGTCATATGAGATTAAGTCAAAATAGAAGATTGCCAGCCTTTCCCCCTCCCTCCACTTATCTAAAGCAGAAAGCAGCAGGAAGAGTAGTAGCTGTCAGCACAGAGTCCTTTGTGTCGGTGTACAGTGTGGGCTTGCAGACCCCAGCACTCAGCATGGGTTTCTACTCTAACAAAGCTTGCCCAGGAGAGGGCAAGGGGACTGAATGTTCACTGGCTCACAGGCCCTATGCTGCCTGGTGACTTGGCATAGGTCACAGTAAAAGCCCAGAGAGATGGTGAAATGGCCATGCTTCTGTGACCCATCCACTGATATGACCCAATTAGGGTTCTGAACCACTGCATTAGACAATTGCAACAGAGAATCAAACTTTCTCACATGGTGGAGATTATACATTTTTCCAAGGCCATTGCTTCACACCCTATACACTATGGGCCCGATTCTGCAAGGCAACTAGTGTGGTTGTATATTCCAGTGGGACGTCCAGCCCTGCTAGCCACCTGAGCCGTATGCAGTCTCTGGGCCCTCCTGCATGCACAGAGCCACTGTGTGTGCAGAGAGTGAGCAGAGTGTGAGTGGGACTGACTCCTGGACGTGCAGGGCCGATTCCGGTCACAGCCCTGTACGTCCAGGGATCGCCAGGGGGATGGCCAGCTTATTCTACCTCCGGGGTAGAATAAGTGCTGGCCGCTCCTCTGGACTGACTGGCCAGCCAGCTCCCCAGCAGCGACAGCAGAGAGCAGGGTGAGACCCTGCTGCCTGATACAGGATCCGGTTGCCCCACTGGGGTTAGGCAGCAGGGAAACAGGGGCTCCATGGCAGCAGACAGGTTATGCCATGGGGAGGACATCCCTGTGGCGATGCAGAGGTATGCCGGGTCCTGATCCTGTACTTGTAGGAACATCTGGCACCTGCAGTGCAGAATCGGTTTAAGTGATATAGCAGAAGTGCTGTTGGGTAAGGTTTGCCTCTTTGCAGATGATAGCAAAATATGCAAGACACCCAGGAAGGTATAGATAACATGAGGGGGGATTTAGCTAAGCTTGAAGAATGGTGTAGAATTTGGCAGCTGATATTTAATGTTGAAAAAAAAAGCAAGGTCATGCATTTGGGCTGCAGCAATCCAAGGGAGCAATATAGTATAGGAAGTGGAGTACTTTTGTCCACTAAAGAAGAGCGGGATGCAGGCGTGATTGTGTCTGATCTTAAAAGTAGCTAAACAGGTAGAAAAGGCGACAGCAAAAGCTAGAAGGATGCTTGGGTGCACAAGGAGAGGAATGGCTAGCAGAAAAAAGGAGGTGATGGTGCCTCTGTATCAGTCTTTGGTGCGACCTCATTTGGAGTATTGTGTGCAATTCTGGAGATCACACCTTTAAAAGGATATAAACAGGCTGGAGTCTGTACAGAGGGTGACTACTAAAATGGTTAGTGTTCTTCATTATAAAGCATATGAATACAGACTTAAGGATCTTAATATGTACACCTTAGAGGAAAGGCGGGATAGAAGTGGTATGATTGGGACGTTTAAATACCTCCGTGGCATAAATGCACAGGAGGAGAGCCTCTTTCGATTGAAAGCAAGCTCTGCTACGAGGGGACATGGGATGAGGGTGAAAGGGGATAGATTCAGGCGTGATATGAGGAAATATTTCTATCTCCAGGAACAAGCAGGAATGAGTCTTCACATATGGGTACGTCGGTACTGACGGAGCCTGCACGGGAACGCTCCCCAGCTTCCCAAAAGGAAAGCTTTTGGGAGCATCCCACAGCACCTGCGCGCTGCCTTCCCGCCTTTCCTAACCGCCTCTCCCCAGTTCTTCTTTGCCGCGGAGCCAGCAGGTCGTGTTCCTGTCACCGCTGAAGAAGTTCTTTGTTTTATTTTATTTCTTTGGTCGGGCGTCTGACTTACCCGACGTCGGACCGGTACCGCCGGTCTCTTTATTTTCTTATAAAAAACAAAACAAAACATATTTTCCCTCACTTAGTGTGTTTTTCCTCTTTTGGGCCTTAGGCCTCACGGAAAATTTTCCTCATGGAAAAACCAGCCTCCGGGTTTAAAAAATGCACTAAGTGCAGCGGTACTATTTCTGTTACCGACATCCATGAATGGTGTCTTAAATGTTTGGGTCATGACCACTCCATTTTGGATTGTTCGTCCTGCTCCTTGATGTCTAAACGAGGTTTACAGAACCGAGCAGCCAAGCTCCATGTGCTGTTTCCCTCTGATGCAGTTTCAGTGGCATCGACGTCTTCCAGGGCTGCTTCTTCCTCCCATGGATCTCAGGTAACCAAACATAAATCCAGCCGGTCCTCGATGGGTAGATCTCCTTCCAAGCATCGAGATGCCTTCGGGCTTGCCCTTGAGGATCCTGCACTGGCAAAACAACCCCGGCGGGAAGCTCCGGCTTCCAAAGCTCCACCTATGGGGTTACAGGTTGACATCGATGGCATGGCCTCGACCAATCACATGTTAGAATGCTCTGGGGTACCGGCGCAACCTTCCAGTACCGAATTCCAGGCATTCATGGCGTCGATGGATCAGAATGTCCTATCCATGCAGCAGGCTATCACAGCCTTCATTCAAGCTGCGACGCCGCTGATACCACAACAAACTCCATTGTCGGTATCAGCTCCGGTACCGGCACCAGTGTCGGTACCGGTACCGACTGCATCGACATCGACCAGGATGCCGACTGCAACGGTTCCCTGTCCAGGGATGCCCATCGGTACTGCACCGGTACCGATGACGCCCAATGTCGATACCGCTCGATACGCGTATCGAGCTTTGGAAGAGCACCCTGACAGTCGATACTTTGATTCCTCCGAAGATTCTGATGCATCGGAGGAGTCTGCTGAAGTATCCATAGCCCTTCCTGAAGAGCCACCTTCTCCAAAAAGAAGAATGTCTTCTCCAGAGGACTTGTCCTTTCAAGACTTCATAAGAGAAGTGGCTAAAGGACTTTCTATTTCAGTAACCTCTGAATCAGAGCCTAGAGCTAAAAAATTGGATATTTTAGGTTATTCTAAGGCTCCTAAGGAGGCAGTCACCTTGCCAATTCATGAGATTCTTTATGATCACATGATTGACTTATGGGAGACTCCTCTCACTATCTCTCCTCATTCTCGTAGATTGGACACTATGTACCGTGTCCCTCCTTGTCCTGGGTTTCATAAAACACAGCTTCCTCACCATTCTATTGTGGTGGAGTCAGCTATGAAAAGGATAAAGAGTGCAAAAAGACACTCCCCTGCTCCTCCAGGAAGAGAATGCAGGACCTTGGATGCTTTTGGTAGGAAAATCTTCCAAGCCAGTATGCTCATTGCCAGAATCAACTCCTATAGTCTTTATATGGGTATGTTTCTGAAAAGTTGCAGATAAACTGCACACTTTCCTCCCTTTCCTTCCAGAGGATAAAAGGGAAGACTTTCTTATTTGGCTTAAGCATACTCAAGATATTTCAGTTTTCCAACCGTGCAGCTTTTGACTCCTCTGAAGGTGCCAGCAGAGCTTCGGCCACTGTCATAGCTGCTCGCAGAATTGCTTGGCTCCAGGCTTCTGATCTAGAATCTTGGGTTCAGGATGGCTTGGGAAATCTTCCCTGTACAGGTGAAAACCTGTTTGGCAAAGATTGGCAAATAAAAGCCACTCAAATGGATGCAGAAAATTCTGCTTTGGATAGACTTTCAAAGTCAACCTCCATTCCTGCCAAGAAAAAACCTTTCAAGAAGTCTTTCTTCAAGAAAGGCAGATTCCATCCTGCTTCTGGCCAACAATCATCTACAGGTCATTTTGCTGCTAAGCGCCAGCAACCTAAACAAGCCAGGCCTAAGCCTACAGGGGCTGCTGCAACTCAGCAGGCCCAGCCTCCTCAGGGCTTTTGACTTGATGCTAGAGAACTTAGCCTTTCTGGCTCTGAAACAGCCAGAGCCTCTCACCATTCCAGGAAGGTTAGCTCATTTTGCTCCCAGATGGGAGCAAATTACAGCAGAGCAGTGGACCCTCTCCATCATAAGAGAGGGTTACAAACTTCATTTCTCAAACCTTCCTCCTCACACCATGGTGAGACATTTCAATTCTCCAACATCTCTCTTCGACCTTCTAGGTCAGGAGGTAGCTACCCTTCTTGCCCAAGGGGCAATAGAAGAAGTGCCTCTTCTTCAACAAGGGTCAGGGTTTTACTCCCCCTACTTTCTGATCCCAAAGAAAACAGGGGGCTACAGACCCATATTAGATCTCAGAGAATTGAACAAATTTCTATGCAAGGAGAAATTCAAGATGCTTTCTCTGGGCACTCTCCTTCCATACCTTCAGAGTCAGGATTGGCTTTGTTCTCTAGATCTCAAGGATGCGTACACACATGTCCTCATCCATCCTTCTCACAGAAGGTTCCTCTGTTTTCTTTTTCAAGGAAAGCATTACCAATACAGGGTGCTTCCTTTCGGTCTGGCCTCTGCTCCAAGAGTGTTCACCAAATGCATGGAAGTAGTAGCTGCATTTCTACGCACTCTGGGAATATTTGTATTCCCATACCTGGACGACTGGCTCATCCGAGCTCCATCTCAGTCAGAGGCCCAGACTTCCCTGGACTGCACAAGGCACATTCTGCAGCATCTGGGACTTGTGCTAAACCTCCCAAAGTCCCAGCTTACCCCTACTCAGTCCCTAGAGTTCATAGGGGCCTGGCCAGATACTACCACTGCAAGGGCCTACCTTCCTCAGGCCCGTTGCCTACGCCTAGTGCAGTTGGCCTCCCAGATTCAGTCAAAGAGCCATTTAACTGCCTGGGAGATGCTACAACTGCTAGGCCACATGGCATCCACAGTGCATGTGGTCCCCTATGCTCGTCTTCACATGAGAGCAGCTCAATGGACATTGTCCACCCAGTGGACTCAAGCATCAGGGGCTCTGTCAGACAAAATAGCAACCTCCAGGCGCCTCTTTTGGTCTCTCCAGTGGTGGAAATCCACCCAAAATCTGTTGCTGGGGTCCCCCTTCCAACAGTTGTTGCCCCAGGAAACCCTCACAACAGATGCCTCCCAAACAGGTTGGGGAGCTCATCTGCAAGACCTCTCCACTCAAGGCACTTGGTCTCCACAGGAGACCTCTCTTCATATCAACCACTTGGAACAGTTTTTCTAGCTCTCAAGGTCTTCCATACCCTGCTCAGCTACAAGACAGTCCTCATTCGTACGGACAATCAGGTAGCCATGTTTTACATAAACAAGCAAGGAGGAACTGGCTCTCTGTCGCTTTGCAACGAAGCTTTAAGATTGTGGGCCTTTGCCAGAGAGCATCAAATCCATCTCCTGGCCGTATACCTTCCAGGAATCCAAAACTCTTGGGCAGACAGACTCAGTCAAGTTCTGCTTCCACACGAATGGTCCCTGCACATGGACCAGGTACTCAGAATCTTTCAAGAATGGGGAACCCCGGACATAGACCTCTTTGCAAGTCCGTGGAATGCCAAACTTCCCCGGTTCTGTTCCAGAATTCCGTGTCAGGGAGTTCAGGCCAAGGATGCTTTCCTCCTTCATTGGGGTCAAGATTTCCTGTATGCCTTTCCACCCATTCCCTTGATTCCCAAGACTCTGTTCAAGCTCCAGAGGGATCAAGGATCTATGATCCTCATAGCTCCACGCTGGCCACGCCAGGTGTGGTACCCTCTACTTCTGCATCTCTCTCAAGCTCCCTCCCTAGACTTGGGAGCTGCTCCAGACCTTCTGTCCCAGGAGGAGAGGACTTTGTGGTACCCAAACCCCAAGTCCCTTCACCTCAGAGCTTGGTTGCTGAAGGCCTAGACCTTCAAGGTTGGAACCTTTCTCAACAAGTGAAGGATATCCTCCATGCTTCCAGAAAACCACCTACTAGACGTTCCTACACTTTTAAATGGAAAAGGTTTTCCATTTGGTGTATTGAGAAGGGTCTTGAACCTCTAGCACTACCTTTGATTTCTCTATTGGAATATCTCCTGCATCTCTCCAATGCAGGTCTTAAGACGAATTCAGTAAGGGTCCATCTGAGTGCTATTGAAGCATCCCTTAAGCCTATCAATGGACAGCCTATTTCCTCTCATCCTCTTATTGCAAGATTCATGAGAGGCCTAACTTTAACTAAGCCTCCCATTAGGCCTCCTCCGGTAGCATGGGACTTAAATTTGGTTCTTGGTCAGCTTATGAAGCCACCTTTTGAACCCTTAGCCACCACCTCCTTGAAATTTCTTTCCTGGAAGGTTATTTTCCTCATTGCAGTCACCTCAGCTCGCCGCATCAGTGAGCTGCAGGCCTTAGTGGCTAATCCACCTTATACAAGGTTCCATCATGATAAGGTAGTCCTTAGGACCAATCCACACTTTATGCCTAAAGTGGTCTCACCTTTTCATCTTAATCAAGAGGCGTATTTACCTGTCTTTTTTCCAGGTCCTCATGCATAAAGTGCAGAGAGGAATCTTCATACCCTGGATTGTAAGAGAGCTCTTGCTGTTTACTTACAAAGGACACAGCAACATAGAAAGTCTTCTCAACTCTTTGTTGCTTTTGATCCCTCTCATTTGGGACTTCCAGTCTCTAAGAGGACACTGTCCAATTGGATTGCTCAGTGTATTTCTTTCGCTTACCAGAGTAAGAACCTTTCTCTGGAGGGCCATGTCACAGCTCATAATGTGAGGGCCATGGCCACCTCTATGGATCATCTAAATTCTGTGTCCATCGACCAGATCTGTCGAGCGGCCACCTGGGCCTCAGTTCATACCTTCACAGCCCATTACTGTTTGGACAAGGACTCCCGCCGGGATGCCTTGTTTGGTCAGGCTGTTCTCAAACACCTGTTCCATTCTTAATCAACTCCTGCCCTCCTTCCCTGGATGGATGCCTGAGATCCATAGGAGGAGGTAGAGCCCTTCCCAGGGTCTCCTAACCTTGGGGATCTCCCAGGCATCTCTAGCTAGGGAGTCCCCATATGTGAAGACTCATTCCTGCTTGTTCCTGGAGATAGCACAGTTACTTACCTGTAACAGGTGATCTCTGGGAACAGCAGGAATAAGTCTTCACAACCCACCCACCTCCCCTAGGAGTTGTATCTCTCTATCTTTCCTTTCCTCTCTCTCTTTGTCTCAGCTTTAAAACTGGAACTGGGGAGAGGCGGTTAGGAAAGGCGGGAAGGCAGCGCGCAGGCGCTGTGGGATGCTCCCAAAAGCTTTCCTTTTGGGAAGCTGGGGAGCGTTCCCGCGCAGGCTCTGTCGGTACCGATGTACCCATATGGGAAGACTTATTCCTGCTGTTCCCAGAGATCACCTGTTACAGGTAAGTAACTGTGCTTTACAGAGAGAGTGGTGGATCTGTGGAATAGTCTTCCAGGAGAGATGAGGACCATATCTGAATTCAAAGAAGCATGGGACAAACAGGATCTCTAAAGGCAAAGAATGTTGTAGTGGTTGATATAGGACAGACTAGATAGGCCATATGGTCTTTTTCTGTTATGTTTCTAATGGGCCTGTCTTATTTGGAGCCATCCAGACAGCCTGGACTTGCTCCTACTGGAATTGGGCTCCACTTTTTCAATTTTACAAGAATAAAGATATTACTAATGTGAATATATATTAGCTATTATGTTTTTCAGGCAAGGTGTTCATGATCATAGCACTTGGCTATCAAAGTTAAAACAGCCCATCAGGATCTTCACAAACATATCAGCGTTCAAACAATTCCAAAACACACACTCAAAACTAACAAGGTGAAAGGGTGATCTCTTTATATTGTCGACCACTGCAAGAAATGGGAAGGAGAGAGGGCCATAACCTGCACTTCAACATGCATCCAGTGCTGCTCTGGGTACCCCCTTCCCCAATGCCACAATGTCAGCATCTGGGCTCTCCAATAATATAACTTCAGAATGGGAAGGGACATACCACCTCCTTTGTCTGGGAAGCATGAGATGCTTCCATGGTGTGACCGCACCTTGAATATTCTGTGCAATTCTGGTCACCGTATCTTACAGATATATCAGAATTAAAAAAATTAAAAAAAATAGAAGAGCCACCAGAATGGTAAAGGGGATGGAAGGATTCCCACTATGAGGAGAGGCTTAAAAGGTTAAGGCTTTTGAACTTGGAAAAGACAGCTGAAGGGAGGTTTCATAGGTTTATAAATTAATGAATAGAGAGGAACAGGTAAGCATAGATTCTTTATGCCATCAAAAAGTAGAAAGACTAGAGGACATGCAATGAAGCTACAGTTTGTAACCAGTTTTAAGACTAAGAATATTTTTTTCACTCAATGCATTATCAAATTCTGGAATTTGTTACCAGCGGATGTAGTAAAAGTTGTTAGTGTAGATGGGATTAAAGGTTTGGACAAGCTCCTGGAGGAAAGGTCCATAAATCATAATTAGAGGACTCAAGTAATCCACTGCTTGCCCCAATACAAGCATTATGTAACCTGCTTTTTGAGAAACGAAGTACTTGTGACCTGGATCAGTCACTGTTGGAAACAGGATTCTGGGCTTGATGGACCTTGGTCTTGCCCAGTATGGCATTTCTTATGTTATGTTTTATCTGTGGCCTCTTTCCATTCCAAAGGTACATGGACAGTCCCTGTTTAGTTGCTCAAAAAATTCTTAAACAGCAAGACAGCATCATAAACTATAAGCCATACTAATTTTAATGTTCTCTTTATTAAATAAGAGCTTAGAGCAGAGCTCACACAGCCATTTTTTTCCCAATCTGCCTTCACCTGTTCCAGCAAAGTGAATTCATTCTGTGAAGGGAACTTAATTAGTTGGTATAACTATCTCTAAATATTCTAAGGCATCCTTCCTCAACCTAAAAGGAAATGGGGACCAAACTTTGCCTTCAAGATATGACTTCACATTGAAGGGTAGTAATATAAATTAAATGAGATACAGGTTTTATCTTGATATCCAGCTATATTCCCCTATTGTCTTAAATGCTGAAAGTGAACCTAGTGGGTCACTCAACATCTGAGCATCAGCATAAAGCATTCTTGGTCTTTCACCAGACATATGCCCTTCAAATCTGGGTGTGCAATTATATAATCTGTGCCAGGGCTCCACAGTGAGTGTGAAAAGGAGAGTAGACAGGGCAACTCTGCCTCATTCCTCTGCCAAGCAAAAACTACTGCGGCTTCATTTACCTGTATGGCTGCTCTGGGCTCCCTGTGTATGGCTTTTATTGCATCACGAAAGACTGAGCCTACTTGACTTTATCTAAAACTCTAAATAAAAGACCATTCTATGCTTAAAGTTTTTTGACTAGGTAAAGTGCAAGAAACTGCCAAGATACTATTAGACAGGACTAGCACATACAAACTACACAGTACTTTTCGAACACCATCACCCTATTTAGCCTGTTAGCCAAAATTCTGGCAAATCTTGCATCAGTGCTGAGAAGAGAGATGGGTCTATGATCCACAGTCTGCTGGATCCCCTCCCCTTTCTGTGTAGTAACCATAATGTAGGCCCCATGAAAAGGAGGAATGTATGTGTTTTCAACACTGTTAATCTGCTTTCTCTGGTTCTAGTTGGTTTAAGGGTTTTTAAAAACGCTGCAAATCAGGGCCAGCATAAACCACTGGCATTGTCTGAAGGGCCAACATCATCTCTATCAGCAAGATTAGAGCATCAAATGCCACCTGCTGCTCCTCACTTAATTTGTTTAAAATGATCTGATACTGACTTCTCCTGTGTGCCATCTATTGCTCATGAGTACAAAGCTTAAAACGCCACAAAGTTGTGACCAAGTCCCTCCATATCTCCCTACTAATCCCTCCCCCTTGCTATTTTGAATTTGTAAAATTTCTATTCTGCTTAACTTTTTGTTTCAAATGGAAAGCAAGAAATTTCTCTTGCCCTCCATATGCTTAGGAATTCTAGCTCTTCTGATAAAAATGGCATTTTTCTTCCCTTTTCTTAACCATAATTTTTGTAAGCTAGCACTTCATTCCGATAGTTTGAGTGCTTTCCAATTCTTTTAATTCTTAAGTAAAGATTCTGATTGCTCATGAACATTTTTACATCTAGCACCATACTAAATAACTTTCCTTCTGAAACTGCCTTCAGTCTATCCAGACAATGGCAAAGTACACCCCCCCCCCCCCCCATTAAAGAACACATACTCAATCACCTGTTTACTTTGATAGAGGGAATCTGACAGTATTCAAAACCCATGTTTTGTGCATTTTCCCTACTATCTTGAGGGGTATATTGTCATTGTATGGTCAGATCAAAACATTCCAGTCTTTATGTGGGAAATTTTAAGCTAAGAAGATCAGTGACAAAATATTGTGGAGTATGTTATGCAAAGCGGAAGAGCAGGTGTAGTCCCACTAAGTGGGGCTTCTATTGTTCCAGACATCAAATAATGCATATTCATCCACTACAGAGGCCAAGCTATTCTTCCCATTTTTCCCTCTGAACCCCCTCCCCTCTAGAATGATCTAGTTAGTGCATTATGCAATGACCGCAATAAAATCCTCCTGTAATAGAGGTGGCTTCATCCAATCCAACAAACCCTGAAACACCTTTCCTAAAAAAGTGTGTATTTACAATGTTGCCTGGGTTGTAATCAATGCATACTTAACTTGAGTTATCTTTCCCTTCCTTGTCCCACCATACGTTCTGTACCTGACATGGAGCATATTTCCTTATCACTATGGCAATACGGTACTATTGGATCTATCAAAAGAATGGAACCTCTTCCCAGTCCCAAGAGGTTTTTAATCAAGTTTTATCTTTGGCCCCTAGATAGTTAGCTATAGGGAACATATCAGTTCTCATCTTTGAATGCCATTAAGACTTTTTAAAGTTTTCTAACTGTGACACCCACATACATTATAGGAGATGACTGAACATACAAACATGTATACATTCCCTACAACTCGTGCAGAGCACTGCAGCATGAGTAATCACAGGAGCCAACATACCTAAATCACACCCACTCTAATGCACCTCCACTGGTTACTGGTAGAGATGAGGGCAAATAAAAGGCAATTAAAATTATCTTCAAAATCATAAACAAGCAAACTCTACCAGTACAACTGCTAACCATCAAGAAGCCAGACAATAGAACAAGGGCACCCCAAAGGAACCTACTATCAATCCCCAAAAGAACAGGACATTACAATCTACATCTAGAAGAGCGATCTCTATATGCCCCATCAATATAGAACTATCTACCAGAGAATATAAGATCAATAATGGACATTTGTGACTTCAGGAAAGCAATAAAAACTCTGCTCTTCAACGAATACTATGAACTGAACATTTTACACTATTCTTACCTCCACATATAAACACAAAGCTGCTCCTTTACTATATATAAAGGTACAACACATGAACAAATTCTCCTAAGAATCTTTTCCAAAACCCTCCTCACGTCACTACCTGAATAAGGGATGATACATACACACATGAGCTCTGTATGTGCGAGCAGATTCTATCACTCTATAAATAGTAACAGGATTTCACCCTGTATGTAGATACCTGTATCCTGCAAATATTAGCCTGTAAAACATCCCTCCTCATCTCACCAAAATAAACCCTTGTTAAAACTAAAGTTTAATGTGAAGTTGATGTTTAAATGTAAACCGCTTTGAGTATACAACAGAGCAGTATAGAAAACTTGTTAACTATTTGAGCACTCTGCTGCATTTCCCTAACATTGCTGATGTCCCTTCCTCCACTCACACCCCCTATCCTTGCTCATCTCATCCCTATAGTTCTTACCCCATTCATCCATCCAGATCTTACACCATTCTTTCAATAAATGTCCATAGCATTCCTAAAAATATTACAATAAATCCAATATTGAAACAGAGCAGCCTCCCAAGGCAGCTACCATCTACTGCTTGTGGGTGCCTATGGATTTCAACCACTGCCACAAGTGACCACTTATAAAGGGTCTCTATTGGATTTTGCTCTGACTGTGACCCAGTGAGCCTTTACCAGTTGCTGTCAAACTACAGTTTAGTCTGCCAAAAGGCCCCCCTCCCACCCCAAGTAAGGGCCAATTTCCATCCAGTTAGCTCCCATCTTAATATAAATTGCTATTCTGTTTTGTCCATCAAAGGAATCTTGAGAAGCTGCAATAATTAAATGACCAATCCCTTTCATCTTAATGCTCTTGTAACTTACTGTCTCTTGTGTCTCTGGGCACAAGCTGCAAAGTCTTTAATGATATTTTGTCTCATCTCTATTGCCCTGCAGCAACTTCAAAGTAAAGCTCCTGTTCCACCAGTCTTTCCCCCCCCCCCACCCCCCGCATTTGCCTGATTTGCACTGACCAGTCTGAGATTGGCAAAAATCTGACTTCCTTACCAACCTTCACTGAAGATAGCCTCCCCCTTTCACAGTATCTTCAACCTGGCAGGGTATAATCTCCAGGAACAAGCAGGTATGTAGTAATCACATGGGTATCGTAGGTACTGACGGAGCCTGCGCGGGAACGCTCCCCAGCGTCCAATTAGAAAGCTTTTGGGAGCATCACACAGCGCCTGCGTGCTGCCTTCCCGCCTTTCCCAACTGCCTCTCTCCAGTTCTTCGTTTTCCGCGGAGTCAGCAGGTTGTTCCTGTCACCGCAGAAACTTCTTCCTTATTACTTTCTTTTTTTTGTGGTCGCGTCTGCCTTCCTCGATGCTTTATTGGTACTGCCGGTTTTTCTTTTTCTGTTCTTTTAAAAAAAAAAAAAATAAATTATATATTTAACAGTATTTCTATACCGCCTTCTCCTACAATCAAAGCGGTTTGCACAGCAAACAATCAGGGGTGAACATGTGTCTTCATGCAGTGAGGGTTATGTTGTGTTAGGTGTGTTAGAAGTGTTGTGTTTGATTAGGTGAGGCTATGTACATTGTGCGCTATTATACAATTTTCTATACATTGTGTGCTATAATACATCGTGTGCTATACGAGGGGGAGGTCGGTTGTTCTTTCTGTACTAGTGGATTATGTGACTTGTCCATAGTACTCCGTGAATAGCGTTGTCTTCAGCAGTTTGCGAAAGTCTTTAAGGTCCGTTGTCGCTCTCAGATCGTCTGAGAGGGTGTTCCAGATTGTTGGAGCATCCAGGGAGAGAGCTCGTTCTGTGGTGTCCTTTCGTGTTTTTCTGAAGTCCTTAGGTGGGTTAACACTGTTGGAGGTTCCTTTTTCTTGGGCGTGTGCTTGAGTCTGGTTGTATGAGGGTGTGTAGGCTGTTGGCTGAAGTGTGTTTGATCTTAAATACATTTATGATTGTTTTGTATTTGATGTGTGAACTGATTGGGAGCCAGTGTAGGTCTTTCAGAATGGGTGTGATGTGATCTTGTCTCGCTGATCCAGTTATTATGCGGGCTGCGGTATTTTGTGCTAGTTGTAGTGGTCTGAGTGTTTTGTTTTGCTAGGCCAAGGTAGATTGGGTTGCAGAAGTCCAGTATGGGGGTTATTAGTGCCTGGCAGACCGTATGGAAGTGCTCAGGAGCGAGGAGGGGCTTAAGTCTTCTGATTCTCATCCTGTAGTACGCATTCTTGATGGTATTGTTTACGTGTGGCTTGAGGTTCAGCTCCTTGTCTAGGGTCACTCCGAGGTATTTTACTTCCTATTTTATCGGTATGGTTGTGTTTTGTATCTTGATGTCTGGTGGGTGGATGAAGTCCGGGTTACGAGTGATGATTAGTGCCTCGGTCTTGCTGTAGTTTATTGAGAGGTTGTTGTTTTGACACCATCTTGTCATTTGGATGAGGCAGTTTGTTATTTTGGAATAGTCCGGGTTGTCGACTGATCGGTGTGTGTATCATGATATCATCTGCATAGATTGTATATTGAATGTTCTTTTTCAGGATGTCACATATTGGTTGTATGTAGATGTTGACTAGTAGGGCTGACAGGGCTGATCCTTGTGGTACACCTTGGAGGATTTTTATGGGTTGAGAGGTGTTGTCCTACCTTGACCTGTATCTGTCTATCGGTTAGGTACGAGTGAAACCATTTTAATGTTGGTCCATGTAACCCAATGTTTTGTAGTCTTTCCAGGAGAGTTTTATGGTCTACTGTGTCGAATGCTGAAGAGATGTCAATGAAGATCATTATGATTCCATTCTTGGTGTTGTCTATGAGACGGAGAATGCTGTCGAAGAGGTAAATCAGTAATGTTTCAACTCCGTGGTTGGGGCGAAAGCCGTGTTGGTTGTCGTCCAGAGGTGCGTGGTTGTCAATGTGTTCTTGCAGCTGGTGCTGTACTGTTTTTTCGATTTTGGCTAAAAAGGGTATGCTGGCGATTGGTCTGTATGCTGCTGGGCTGTTCTTGTCGAGGGTTGTTTTCTTTGGGATAGGTCTTATTGTGGCGAGCTTTAGTTGATTGGGCATGAATCCTTGAGTTAGGATTTGTGCACTATGTTTTGTATTGTTTGGATGACGCTTGATTTGGTGGCTTTGATCCATGACACTGGGCAGGGGTCCGTGGGGGCGGTGGTTGTATTGATAGCGGTGATGATGTGAGAGAACTGTTCTGTTGATGGTGTGCTGAACGTGTCCCAGGTTGTAGGGTGTGAGTTGGGCTTTGTTGCTGTGCTGGGTCTTGTTCGTTCTACAGAGTGGAATTTCTCCTGGATGTGGTCGGCAAATTTTTGCGGGTCTATTTGTACTTCGTCTTCTGATTTTTGTTCTTTTGTGAGGATTTTCACGATCTCGAATAGCTCTCTGGGTTTATTGTTGGAGTTACCTATCATGTTTGTGTGGTATTCTTTGTTTGGTTGATTTGTTCACTGTAGTGTTTTTGCATTGTTAGGTATAGTTGCTGGGTCTCAGATGTCTTGGTCTTTCTCCATCTCCATTCTATTTTTGAGTTCTCTTTTCTTGTTGTATGTTTAAGTACCATGGCTTGTGTAGTAGCTTGTTGCAGCAATGTTTCATGGGTCTGATGTTTTTGTTGCTTTGGCGGTGTTATATAGCGTGCTGTTCCAGTTGGTGATCTGAGCCTCCAGGTCATCTACGTCTGGGGTCAGTTGTTGTATCGTGTCTTGGAGGAACAGGTCTTTGTCGAAACTCTTGAATCGTCTTTGTGTAGGTGTGTTGTCTGGGCTTTCTGTTAGATTATTTTTTCGTGGTACAATCTTTATTTCAATTATGTGGTGGTCGGACCATGGAACTGGTGTGATGGTGGGTGTTGTGATCAGTCCTCTCGAGGTTAGGTAATTGGGTGCGAAGATAAGGTCTGGGGTATATCTGTGCGTCGGGGCGTTGATTATTTGGGTGAACTGAAGTGGTCATTGCTTGAAGGAAAACGTCTGCATCTTTGGTGTTGGTGGACTTGAGGTTGAAGTCTCCAAGCACTCGAGTGGGTTTGTGGGTTGAGTTGATTGCGCAGACTGCTTCGAGCATTGAGGCCAGCTCGTCTGGTGAGGCCCAGGGTGCCCTGTAGGTGAGGCAGAGAGCCATGTGTTTGCTCTCAATGCTGATGGTGTTACATTGTTGGGTGTCTGTGCTGCTCTGGGTTTTGAACTTTATATTGAAATATAGATAGAGATAGAGATACTTATATATACTTAGTACTTTTTCCTTCCCAGGTGCATGTGCCATTTTGGGCCTTAGGCCCCAAAACCTTTTCCTACAATGGAGAAACCTGCTTCAGGTTTCAAAAAGTGCACCAAGTGTGGCGGTACCATCTCCATCACCGACACCCATGAATGGTGTCTGAAATGTTTAGGTCCTGACCACTCCATCACGGATTGTATGTCCTGTGCCATGATGTTTAAAAGAGGTCAGCAGAACCGAGCTGCTAAGCTCAGTACCCTGTTTCCCTCTGATGCAGCTTCGGTGGCATCGACGTCTTCTAGGGCTTCCTCTTCCTCCTGTGGATCTCAGGTAACTAAACATAAGTCCAGCCGGTCCTCAAAGGGTAGATCTCCTTCTAAGCACCGAGATGCCTCTGGTGTTGCCCTTGAGGATTCTGCACCAGCAAAATTGCCCCGGTGGGAGGCTTTGGCTTCCAAAGCATTATCGGGGCTCCAGGATGTTCTCGAGGCCTCGACCTCGGCAGAACTACTGGTGCCATGCTCTGGGGTATAGGCTATCTTCTCCGGTACCGACATCCAGGCATCGGCAGCGTCGATAGACCAGAGGTTTCTGGCTATTGAACGCAGTCTGGCGGCTCTCTTTGCGGCATCGACACCCTCGGAACCACGTCAGACAGTTCAGCCGGTACTGGCACTGGCACCGGTATCGGTATCGGTACCGATAGCATCGACATCGGTGTCCGCATTGCTGGCACCCAGTCACCCCGATGCCCTCCAGTACCGATACACCGGTACCGATTTCCCTCCGGTACCGACTTTGGTCGGTACGGGTATCGGGCTCTACAAGAGCTTCTGGACAGAAGGTACTTCGAGTCCTCAGAGGAATCTGAAGATTCCGATAGTTCTGTCGATACCGGAGCACTTCTTCCAGAAGAGCCCTCCTCCCCTAAACGCAGCATGTCTCTTCCAGAGGATATCTCCTTCCAGGATTTCATCAGGGAGGTGGCTCGGGGTCTCTCCATTACTATGGCTCCTGAAACAGAGCCCAGAGCAAAGGAGTTGGAAATTTTACAATATCCCAAAGCTCCTAAGGAGGCAGCTACTTTGCCCATCCATGAGATCTTGCATGATCTCCTGCTCAGAATGTGGGAGACCCCTCTTACCACCTCTCCTCATTCTCGTAGACTTGACACTATGTATCGAGTCCCTCCTTGTCCTGGTTTCCAGAAAACTCAGCTCCCTCGCCACTCTATTGTAGTGGAGTCAGCTATGAGAAGGATCAGGAGTGCAAAGAGGCATGCCTCTAATCCCCCAGGGCGTGAGTGCAGAACTTTGGATGCTTTTGGACGTCGTACTTTCCAAGCTTCCATGCTTTCTGCCAGGATCAGTTCCTATATTTTATATATGGTAATGTTCCTGAAGGAAATCACAGGAGATTTAGAGGTTCTGAGTCCTCTTCTTCCTGAGGATAGGAGACAGGATTTTCTCACATTGGTCAAACATGCCAAGGATATTTCCAAATTTGTCAACTCTGCAGCTTTTGACTGTTTTGAGTGCATAAGCAGAACCTCTGCCATTGCCATAGGTGCATGTAGAATTGCCTGGCTCCAGGCATCTGATTTGGAGCTCTGGGTACAAGACAAATTGGGTAATATTCCTTGTACTGGTGAGAACCTGTTTCGCAAAGATTGGCAGGAAAAAGCCAATGAGTTGGATGCTGACAACTCCACCTTGGACAGATAAGCCCAAGGGCACAGCTGATCCTGCAAGAAAAATCTTTCAAAAAAACATTCTTTTCCAAAAAATTTTTATCCTGCTCATTCCCAGCAGGGACGCTCTGCAGGTCAACCTGTCCGGAAGGGTCAGCAACCATCCAAGCAAAGAAAAACAAAGACTGCTAAGCCTCAACCACCTCAGCAGTCTCAGCCTCCACAAGGCCTTTGACTTGCATCTAGAGAACTTAGCCTTCCTGGCTCTAAATGGACCAGAACCTTCCACCATTCCAGGAAGGAAGTCAATTGATCGGAGGTCGGCTTCGGGATTTTCTTCCTTCCTGGGTCCAAATAACATCAGATCAGTGGGTATTGTAGATAATTCGAGACAGCTATGCGCTGGAGTTGGCTTGCCCGCTTCGAGACTCTCTTGTTCTCTCACCCAGCAAAGGACAGCAGAAAGCTCTGGCGATCCGTATAACTTTAGATCGCCTGTTGGCTTTGGGGGTGGTAGTTCCCATCCCGGTGTCCGACCTCAGATTAGGTTGCTACTCCATTTATTTCATGGTGCCAAAGAAAGACGGGTCCCTATGACCTATTCTAGATCTCAAGGGAGTAAATTGTCTGTGGGTGCCTCATTTCCGCATGGAAACCCTGAAATCCGTCATAGTGGCGGTGCGTCAAGGAGTTTTTGACGTCACTCGATCTCACGGAGGCTTACTTGCACATTCTGATCAGAGCAGCCCATCAAACGTTCCTGAGATTCGCATTCCCGTGGGGCCATTATCAGTTCCAGGTGCTGCCCTTTGGGTTGGCTACGGCCCCGCGCACTTTCACCAAGATCATGGTGGTGGTAGTGGCGGCGTTGCGAAAAGAGGGTATTCTAGTTCACCCTTATCTTGACGATTGGCTAATCCGGGCAAAGTCCAAGGTCGAGAGTTTGCAGGCCACAGACAGAGTGGTGGGCCTTCTGCAGAGTTTCGGCTGGGTAGTCGACGTAAAGAGTCACTTGGTTCCATCTCAGATGCTCGAATATCTAGGGGTACGTTTCGACACTTTGAGAGGCTTGGTATTCTTGCCAGATCGCCGCGCGCAGGTCTTGCGTCAGCTCGTGTGCAGGTTCTTGGGGATCCCAGCGCCGTCCGCATGGTGGTCTCTTCGGCTGCTGGGGACCATGGCGGTAACTCTGGAGGTGGTCCCATGGGCCAGATTTCATATGCGACCTTGCAAAGAGTGTTACTGCGACAATGGTCGAACCAATAGGATTCGCTGAACAAGCGCCTTCCCTGTCCGATGCAAGTAAGTCAATCTCTGCAGTGGTGGCTGTCTCCGAAGTCCCTGCAGGCGGGCATGCCCTTGGAACAACCGGTTTGGCTTCCTCTAATGACAGATGCGAGTCTGGCGGGGTGGGGAGCCCATTGCAAGGGCCGGTTTGCTCAAGGGATCTGGTCTGCCCAGGAAGCCTCATGGTCGATTAACCGTCTCGAGCTGCGAGTGGTGTTTCGAGCGCTTCAGGCATTTGAGAGTTTAGTGAGGGGCGAGCGGTGTGAGTGCTCTCAGACAACTCAGCGACGGTGGCGTACCTCAACCGACAAGGTGGAACGGGGAGTGTAGCCATGGGGGAAGAGTCAGAGGGGTTGTTCGAGTGGTTAGAACCTCGCCTGCTGGCCATTTCGGCAGCGCACATCGCAGGAAGGACAATGTGATGGCAGATTTTCTCAGCAGGGTGCGGGTGGACACCGGGGAGTGGGAGCTTCAACCACAGCTGTACGCACAAATTGTCTGCAGATGAGGGCCACCGGTCATGGATCTCATGGCAACCTTTCAGTTGGCAAAAACAGGTCGGTTTTTCAGCAGACGGAGAGAAAGGATGTCTGAAGGCATCGATGTGCTCATTCAGCCTTGGCCGGAGTCCGAGCTTCTCTATCTTCCCTCTGTGGGCTCTGATCGGCCGAGTGGTTCAGCGCATTGAGGCGCACCATGGCAAAGTTCTGCTGGTGGCCCCTGATTGGCCCAGACGCCCCTGGTATGCCGATCTAGTTTGCCTGCTCAACGGAGAGCCATGGAGGCTTCCACCTTCAGGGGACTTGCTGATTCAGGCTCCTCTGCAGATGCCCCAGGTGAATCTGTTCTGGCTTATGGTATGGCCATTGAAAGGGCACGGTTGAAAAGTAAAGTTTATTCGGCGGCGGTCATTGCCACGCTCCTTCGGGCAAGGAAATCCTCAACTCTTGCGTACGTGCGCGTATGGCGGATTTTTGAAGACTGGTGTTCCAGGCGGCATATTCAAGCGGCGACTGGTTCCATTCCTGTGATACTCAGTTTCTTACAGGACTGTTTCGAGAAAGGGTTAGCCGTCAGTTCCTTAAAGGTTCAGCTGGCGGCTCTCTCGTGTTACAGGGGAAGGATTCAGGGGGTTCCTCTGGGTTCGCACGCGGATGTGCAGCGCTTTCTTAAGGCGGTTTTCAGGCTTCGACCTTTGCGCAGAGTGTCGGTGCCTCCGTGGGACTTGAATCTAGTCTTACAGGCCTTGGTTAAGAAACCCTCTGAGCCCCTGAACCAGGCATCTGTTAAGGACTTGACGTTGAAGACAGTGTTTCTGGTGGCTATCTGCTCTGCGAGGAAGATTTCGGGATTACAGGCGCTGTCGTGCAGGGAGCCGTTATCTTTTCTAGAGACAGGGTGATTCTAAGGCCAGTTCCATCCTTTCTGCCTAAAGTGGTCTCTCTGTTTTCATTTGAATCAATCGGTCTTCCTTTCGGTATTTAACTCTGGAGTAGAACAGGCCACAGACCGGGACCTGCATTGTCTGGATGTCCGGCGGGTGTTGCGCTGGTACCTAAAAGTCTCGGAAGCCTTCCGTAAGTCGGACCGACTATTTGTGCTCTTCAGCGGTGTTCGGAAGGGAGAAGCGGCGGCAAAAGCTTCCATTGCCAGATGGATTAAGGATAAATAAAGATGGTCTCTGTTCAGAGTATATACTAATCAGTAAACAGCTTGCCACTGACTCTGAATAACTCTACTGTGCACACTTCTGATTGGTAAACCCACAAGTCTGACTTTGACACTTTTTTCTGGGTATGTTATCTTCCCCAGTAACGCGCCTATTAGCATCAATGACTTGTATAACCTTCTATATATATTTCTTTTTTCATTTTATCAAATGGCAAATTTTATCCATATAATTTTCCAACAGAAAGGATTATCACTTAGCTGCCATGTTGCTGTGTACTTTTAATCCCAACGCCAAACACAGCGCCCTTGCGTTTCTCCCAATAGGGTTCCTCAGGGGACCTCTCTGTTAGTGCAATGAATGATAAAAGAACAAACGTCCTTTACACTTCCCAAAAAACGGTTGATCTTGACATCTTCAGTGAACGCCACGCATCGTTCACTGAAGATGTCAAGTAATGCTGAATATGTCTTCTATTAAATCTCCATCCACCGCTTCTCCTTGTGAAGGAGGTCTGTATATCACACCAATACAAATAGATGTATTTTTCCCTCTTTCTTATTTAATCCACAGTGCCTCCTCTCTCCCTTTTAAGATCTGCATTTCCAAAGCTTTAACATTTTTTGCATACAGTGCCACTCCTCCCCTTCTCCTACCCTGTTCTTTCTGAATAAAGTATAGCCTGGTATAGTTACATTTCAGTCATGGTTGTCTGTGAACCATGTCTGTTACCACCACTAAATCCAAGTCAGTCATTCCCATTAAGGCCTCAACATCTGGGATCTTATTTCCCATGCTACGGGATTTATACACACTGGTTTCCATATGTTGCCCCTTTTACCATTTTCATAAAGGTATTTAATGTTTCACTTACCTGGGGGCTTTCTTCACCATCCTCAACAAATCTAGTTTAAAGCCCTCTTCGGCAGGTTAGTAAGTCTGCTACTTGAAGACATGGCGACTCTTCTTGGACAGATGAATGCCATCTCTGCTCTGCAACCCTTAGAACAGCATCCCATGGTCCAGGAAACCAAAACGCTCTGACATCATCCACGCAGCTGTGAAATTTATCACCAGGATGCAAGCTTCTCTGCCTTGGCCTTTGCCCTCAAGAGGGAGGATTGAAGAGACCATCTCCACACTGATCTGCTTCACCCTCTGTCCCAGAGCCATGAAGTCACTTTTGATACGTTCAGAGGGATATCTGTCGGTATCATTTGTGCTGACATGGATGAGCAACATCGGGTAATAGTCAGTCAGTGGGCTTGATGAGTCTTGGCAAACTGTAACATCTTGGATTTTGGCATCTGGCAGACAGTATACCTCTCTGGACATAGTCTGGTCGGCAGATGTATGCCTCAGTACCCCCTCATTCACCAGCCACCACTACCCTTCGCTTCCTTGTGGTCACTGATTCTGCAACTTTGGAGTGCTCTAGCTCTGGTTCTTCCCTTTCCTGGGATACTTTCACTTCCTGCACTTCCAGGGCTGCATAATGGTTCTTCAATTCAAGGGCTGAAGGAGCAGGATTGGCAATGCTGCAGGCCCTGGTGACTTGTGTCCAACCTTTGGCATTCTGTAGGCTACATTTCTTCTCTGCTGGAGAGCTTGGCTGTTTCAAGAAGCATCTCATCAATGTACTTCTCACTGTCTTGAATGCTCCTCAGCCTCGCCACCTCATCTATGAGCTCCTCCACTCATTTCCTGAGAGCTTCAGCATGCAGGCATGCATGCAGGCATCTTGCACATGGAACCAGTCCTTCAACTGCCATTGGGATCTCTGCCTGGACAGAGACAGAAGCTGTAATGGGGGCAACAACTTTGGTGACATTTTTTCCCAGCCATTGTTCAGTTGGTGGAGTTTAGGTACCCGTTGAAGCAAAAGGAGACCTTTGCTTGACGTGCAGAGCTTCTGCTAGGAATGTCTCAACGTGCAAGGTTCCGAAGACCTCCATGCATCCCTCAGCTGCTCTGTTCCTTCACAGGCCAATAAAGGCCCACTAACTCCTGATGAGGTGTTGGCAGCTTCAAAGAGCTGAGAAGGATACTGAAAGTTTTAAACCTATACAGCTAAAGAAAATATCCCCCCCCCAACTAAGGCACCAAAAAGAATGTAACTTTGTTTCAAAAATGTACCAAAAACCCTCTTAAGAGCTCTGAGGCAGAGAACGAGCAATTAATAACTACACATCCCACCCTTGCTTGAAATGCAGAGCCTCTGTTAGGAATGAGATACAATCGAGACTGCTAGCATTTAGATGTTATCAGCCACTTTTATTTAATAGATCACTATCTTTTCATTAACTGATATAGGCATTTCTGGCACAGTTCTTGCAGCTTTTTCCTATGTAACTGCACCTTATCAGTAACTGCATCACAGAATTGCACATAATACTTCAAGTGAGGTTGCACCAGAGATTTTCACAGATGCACTATTGCCTCCTTTTTTTTCTGCTGGCCATTCCTCTCTCTATTCACCAAAGTATCCTTATGGCTTTCACCTTTGCCTTTTCTACTTGTTTAGCTACCTTAAGATTATCAGATAGTCATGCTAGGGTTGCCAACTGGCTCCAGATGCGCCCAACAGGCCTGATGCAGTCCTGTTTACCCCTTTGCATGCAGGGACTTGTAGTCTTGCTTTTCTTATGGAGTGCAATGGAGAAATCAGAACTATACATCCCTGTATGCAATGGAGTAAACAGGACTGGATCAAGTCTGTTGGGTGCATCTGGAGCCAGTTGGCAATCCTAAGTCACACCCAGGTCCTGCTCTTTTGTGGACAAAAATTCACCACCACCTCCTCCCCCCCCCCCCCCCCCCCCCCCCCACTACACTGTACTGCTCCCTTGGATTTTTGCAGGCCAAACACATGAACCTGCATTTTTCAGCATTAAATCTCAGCTGTCAATTTTTAGACCCGTAGTTCTCAACCCAGTCCTCTGGGACCACTAGTTCAGTTGGGGTTTTAGTGTATCCACAATGAATATGCATGAGAGATCTGCATGTACTGCTTCCATTGTATGCAGATCTATCTCATGCATATTCATAGAAACATAGAAATATGATGACAGAAAAAGACCACATGGCCTATCTAGTCTGTCCTTCCATATCAACAACTACAACAGTCCCCTTTTTTACCTTTAGAGATCCTCTGTGTTTGTCCCATGCTTTTCTGAATTCAGTTACTGTCCTCATCTCTACCACCTCCAATGGGAGACTATTCCACGGATCCACTACTCTTTCCGTAAAGAAATATTTCCGCATATCACTCCTGAATCTATCTCCCTTCACCCTCATCCCATGCCCCCTCGTAGCAGAACTTGCTTTCAATTGAAAGAGGCTCTCTCCCTGAACATTTATGCCACAGAGGTATTTAAACATCTCAATCATATCACCTCTATAACCGCCTTTCCTCTAAGGTATACATATTAAGATCCTTCAGTCTGTCCTCATATGCTTTATAATGAAGACCACTAATCATTTTAGTAGCCACCCTCTGCACCGACTCCATCCTGTTCACATTCTTTTGAAGGTGCAGTCTCCAGAATTGCACACTATACTCCAAATGAGGTTGCATCAAAGACTTATACAGAGGCACTATCACCTCCTTTTTTTTTCTGCTAGCCATTCCTCTCCGTATGCACCCAAGCATCCTTCTAGCTTTTGCTGTCGCCTTTTCTACCTGTTTAGCTACTTTAAGATCATCAGACACAACCACGCCTTAATTCTTAGAACTCTGATATAAAATGCACAGTGCACACCTGAGCTTGTTTAGGGATAAGGGCATTTCATTTTAAAAACTGCTGCAACTAGGTAAATTAAAAATACCTGTTGTCCTGTTGGAGATTGTCAGCTGCCAAAGGTAGCTGGATTTGTTTTTAAACCTCGGGTATTCTGGTGGCTGCGGGAGCTGCCATGTGCAGCTATGGCTGTTTTGGAGGAGCAGCGCTAGGCTGAAAAAAATAGCCTCAGGTGAGTCGTACCCGTGGCCATCAACGGGCCTTGCTTTGAGTGTGGCCGGAGGCAGCAATGGGCAGCAGGAGCATTTCAACTACTCCCGATCTGGCAGGGAGAGAGAAGAGGCATGGCTGCTAGTGGGAGGACTGCAATCCTCACAGCTCCCGTCGGAGATACTGGGGGATCGGGGAGAGGGCGGCAGAAGCAGCACCGGGTGAGCTTGGGTCAGGTGTTGATTGTGGCCAGAGGGCAGGAGGAGAGGTACTGTCTTTCAGCATCGGATCTGCTCGTGCTCCTGGGGTCGGCAGACAGCATCGGGGGAGGGGGGGGGGTTGGAGAAAGCAGGCAGGCCAGCTTGGGCCTATAGCTCTTGGAGACAGAGGCAGAGCCAGCCTTAACCAGTGGCCACGGAGGCTTTTTTTTTCAATGCCAGAAGAGGTCAGCCTGTCAGAGTACTAAAGGGGGGCTGCGTTGGGGGTTCCATGATAGAAGTGAGGGTGGCCAGTTTGTGGGAAAAGAGAGGCAGGCCAGAAAACAGCAGCTGACTTATCTGCCAGCGGTACTGCGGCTGTGTCTTTCATTTTAGATTTTGCCACCTCTGGCCTGCCTTTGTCTTCCCACATGGAAGACAAAGACAGATCAGAGGGGGCAAAATCTAAAATGAAAACACAGCTGGAGTGCTGCCCCCAGCAAACCGCTGTCTGAGGCCACTGCCTCAGTCGGCCTAATGATAGAACCGCCCCTGCTGATAGTCACACACCTTAGTTTTCCATTCTCACTGTACAAATGTGAAACTGTCAGAACATCTTGCCAGCCATAACTTCAGTGTCAAATGGCATGCATTCGGCAGCACTGCGGATACAATTGTGAGCAATGTGAGCTGCACAGTTTGTACCAATTAAGGTACTTCCTAAATCTTTTTACAGCTTGTAAAAATGTTACTACCCCACCTAGTGGCCCCACCAAAATTGCAATTGGTATTGTCAGCAAAAATGCAATGTGTGCCTTCGAGTCAGTCCTGACTCCTGGCGACCCAGAAGCACAGAATGCCAAAACCTTTTGGATCTTAGCCCATTGGCCTTCACTGTATCAAGAATGCACTTGGGAAAGATTTCTAAGGCTTTGCCTCTAACTTCATGGATATCGAGAACTTTTACTGAACCCCTTTCTCAGGAAGAAAGTACCTTACTAAAATAGGGCAGACAGTAATGCTTTCATGGTTTGAGCAACCACAAAAAAAATATTAAACTTGTGTCAGGTCTTTCTTGAGGGAATCAATCAGGTTTGAAAACAGACGATTGCTTCCATTTAGGTTTGTGCATGAGTATTTTTCATAAATATTTTTCAACATTTGACGTACAGTCTGAAATCCGAAAAGAATGGTTGTGGACAACAGTGATAAGCCCATGTACCCTGTTATAGCCAGTGACTGAGTTTTCTCATTAAAAGTTTGACTTTTTTAAAAAGTCACAGGTCTACTTGAAGCACTTACATCTGCTGTCTGTTCAGCACCTAAGGACAGGCAAAACAAATGTCGGCCTTTTCTGCATGTGCGATTGAAAAGGAAGACTGGCATTTGTTACAAAACACTGTGCTACCACCAGAATGTTTCTTAATGAACGGGTATTCATTTTGTAGTTGGTCTTTAAAAACCCACTTTTCAGCATTTTTTAAAAATGAAAATAGCCTACGATGCATGTCTCTATTTTGGCTTTAGACTAGACTAAGAGCCTACACAGACCAACAAAATCAGCTGACCACGGACTGATTCTGATCCTGATGTTGGCCCCAGGATCATAGACTCTGAGGGTGCTCAAGCACCCACAGAGCCACTTTCTCCTGCAGGTCTGTATATCTGTAGGAAAAAAAATCTCCACCATACTCCAGAGCTGCAGGACAAGGAAGAAATTTTTCTGTATCCTAGTTACTGCTCCCACTTTCCCCTGCTCACTGTTGGCTGGCTGTGTCTGTTGCCTGGGCCCTGGGGAGGAAGTGGTGCCAAATTGTGAGATGCTGAGGACTCAAGAGTTTAGTATTGCCAACCATCCAAAGTATTTTAGGATTCTGCAACTTTGTAAAGTAGATGCCTCTGTCAGAAGGATGTCTAAATTGTCTTGTGGGGGGGGGGGGGGTTAAGAGTTTAGCTGAACAGCTTGCCAGTGCTCCCCACTTGCTGTGCAGAGTAAATGGTAGGTTCTAGCCAAGGGAAAGGCTGCACTAGTCACAAGAAAGGTGGGCTGATTTTTCTGCACATCTGGGAGAAAGTCAATGGACTAAGTGGGTTTCTTGGTAATGGTGAGGTGAGGTTGAAGAGGAATGGGGTAAAGTGAGGATGCTATTGCAGGCTGAGAAAAAATGGTAGCAAAAGAACTGGGGGCACTGAAGTAGAGGAGTGCAGAAGCAGCACAGCACCAGCAGACACGATCTGTCTGAAAAGTGCTAGTGTGCATGTATACCTGATTTGGGGGGTGGTGGATGAATGCACGTGTGTATGACTGAAACACAACAGAATGCGTGCGTGTGTGTGTATATGTATATGTATGTATATGTGTATATGTATGTATATGTGTATATGTATATGTATATATATGTGTATATGTATATGTATATATATGTGTATATGTATATGTATATATATGTGTATATGTATATGTATATGTATGTGTATATGTATATGTATGTGTATATGTATATGTGTATATGTATGTGTATATGTGTATATGTATATGTATATGTATGTGTATATGTATATGTATGTGTATATGTGTATATGTATATGTGTGTATATGTGTATATGTATATGTGTGTATGTATGTGTGTGTGTGTGTGTATATATATATGATGGAAATAGTCTCGTAAATAGTTTCCCTTTGAAAATTTCAACTGGAGTAGAGAAGTCAGTTAATACAAACGTGGAAGAATGGGATGTGTGTTCTAAAATAAGGGATTCCTGGGACAAAACCTTAAAGTATGGGACTATCTTGTATAATATGGAATGGTTAGTCACTGTATATATGTCTTAAATTGTATTCCTGCTCAAGTGTGGTGTATTTATATATTTTTTTTTAATGAAAAAGGAAAAGGTTGGGAGTTCTGTGAAGCCATTCTAATTGAAATTCTTCAAAGATGATTTTCAGTATAGTAGGGATAAGGCTGCCTATGTGCTTATCTCCCAATCCAGTTAATTCAAAACTTGGCCAAATTATGGGAGGACCAGGAAATGCTAATTCTAATGGCCCCAGCTTGTCATAGGCAGGAATAGGTCTTCTACAGTTTTGATCAATCCTGAACTCCCACCAGGGAGCAATCTGTTCAAATCTCACCATGCTGACTAGTGTTCTTTAAATATCCACATAATAGTGTATTCCAAGCAACACTACTAGAATCTCTTATGTCAAGAAATTGATGTTTTCCAATTGGTGTGCCAGCATTAATCTCCCCTCTCAGTTCCCACTTTACTTAACTATTTTTTAATTCACCTGTCAAGAACAGATCTAAAGAAATTCCCTGAATTCATCTTTGTGAAATTGGTTTACCACAACATGGAGCATGGGATATTGTCTTCCCTGCCCTTGCTTACATGCTTCATAAGATCCCACCCACCCTTTCATGGGATATTAATGTGGTTCTGACTCAACATTTGACTGCAATTTGAGCCTAAAGTATCTAAAAGCAGCTTTCTTTTGTGGTAGTTCTCTGACAGAAGTGACTTCCATGCACTGGCAACATATCTGCCATACATAAGATTTTTTTTAAGAGGTTGCTGTTTTTCTTGAATCTCTCCAAAATTGTTTGATCATTCAGTTTTATTCCTACATTTTTCCCCTAGGCTTCAAGCAGTGGGGTGGTAACACTGTATACTTTGGATTGTTAAAGGACATTGTCATTGTGTGTTCCACTTAGGTTAAGAGTTAATTTTCAACTCTTGACAGGCCGTACTAGTTGTAAAATGCACACTACTGCTTTCTAGATTTCAGAATGTATATCTATTTCCTATAACAAAGTAGGTTTACTCTACAAGACCATGCCAAAGTCCATAATAGTCATGTCCTCCTCACCTGGGGTCTGCCCCAAAGCAGCCATTTATTTAGCCGTGCTTATATACCGCTTTTCACCAGATCAAAGCAGTTTACAATAAACAAGGGTGGGATACAATGAACAGGGCTATTTGTATTTATAGGACAGAAAGGAGTATACCATCACCAGGGGTGTATAGCATATTTACATTCTTGATTTGGTGTGTATGAGAGGTATCGGCCATAGTTACATTTGTCTCTCTCTCCAGTCTCATTCATAGTTCAGATATATTTACAGTTCTGGCTTTCTCTGCTGTCTCAATCTGCCTTAGAGAACTTCATTGGGTGCTGCTATGCGTCAATCCTAGGTGCTCCCGGAAGAGAGGTTTTTATCTGCTTTCTAAATGTAGAGATGTCCTTGTTGCTGTGGACTTGGGTTGGAAGTGAGTTCCAAAGCGAGGGTGCATAAAGATCAAATGCACGGTTACATGTTTGATTAAATTTTGTTCTGTCATGCGGCACAGTGAGTGTATTGTTCATGGTCTGTCGTGTTGGTCTTCCAGAGTTCGTCTGGGATAGCTGGGTTTGTAGATGAGATGGTGGCTGTTGGTTAAGTGCTTTATGTACCAGAACCAGTGTTTTATAGTTTATTCGTGCTTCTAGTGGGAGACTATGGAGATCTTAGGACTGGGGTGATGTGGTCATGTTTCTTTACCCTCTGTATGATCCTTGCCGTTGTGTTGAGGGCTGAAAACTACAGGCCGGTTAGTTTAACTTCAGTGGTGAGTAAATTATTGGAAACGCTGCTGAAAGAGAAAATAGTGAGGTTTCTGGAGTCCAGCGGATTACAGGATCCGAGGCAGCATGGATTCACCAGAGGCAGGTCTTGTCAGACAAATCTGATTGATTTCTTTGACTGGGTGACCAGGGAGTTGGACCGAGGGAGAGCTCTAGATGTGGTGTATTTAGATTTCAGTAAAGCCTTTGACACTGTTCCTCACAGGCGACTTATAAACAAACTGAGCACCCTAGGGATGGACCCTAAAGTTACTGCTTGGGTTAGAAATTGGTTGGGTGGGAGGCGACAAAGAGTACAAGTAAATGGAGCTCACTCTGAGGAGAAGGATGTTACCAGTGGTGTGCCCCAGGGATCTGTCCTTGGTCCGATTCTTTTTAACATCTTTGTTAGTGATATAGCGGAAGGGCTGTCGGGTAAGGTTTGCCTCTTTGCGGATGATACCAAAATCTGCAATAGAGTAGACACCCAGGATGGTGTAGATAACATGAGGAGGGATCTAGCTAAGCTTGAAGAATGGTCTAGAATTTGGCAGCTGGGATTTAATGTTAAAAAATGTAAGGTCATGCATTTGGGCTGCAGCAATCCAAGGGAGCAATACAGTATAGGAGGTGAAGTACTTTTGTCCACTAAAGAAGAGCGGGACCTAGGCGTGGTTGTGTCTGATGATCTTAAAGTAGCTAAACAGGTAGAAAAGGCGACGGCAAAAGCTAGAAGGATGCTTGGGTGCATACGGAGAGGAATGACTAGCAGAAAAAAGGAGGTGATAATGCCTCTGTATAAGTCTTTGGTGCGACCTCATTTGGAGTATGGTGTGCAATTCTGGAGACCGCACCTTCAAAAGGATGTGAACAGGATGGAGTCGGTGCAGAGGGTTGCTACTAAAATGATTAATGGGCTTCATTATAAAGCATATGAGGACAGACTTAAGGATCTTAATATGTACACCTTAGAGGAAAGGCGGGATAGAGGTGATATGATTGAGATGTTTAAATACCTCCGTGGCATAAATGTTCAGGGAGAGAGCCTCTTTCAATTGAAAGCAAGTTCTGCTACGAGGGGACATGGGATGAGGGTGAAGGGAGATAGATTCAGGAGTGATATGCGGAAATATTTCTTTACGGAAAGAATAGTGGATCCGTGGAATAGTCTCCCAGTGGAGGTGGTAGAGATGAGGACAGTAACTGAATTCAAAAAAGCATGGGACCAACACAGAGGATCTCTAAAGGTAAAAAGTGGACTGTTGTAGTTGTGTTATGGAAGGACAGACTAGATGGGCCTTGTGGTCTTTTTCTGTCATCATGTTTCTGTTTCTATGTTTCTATGTCCATAGTGGATTGATGGTGGTGGCTGTGAGTTCTTGGTAAATTGCATTACAATAGTCTAAGTGGGGTAGTGTTATTGCTTGCATAACTGTACAGAAGTCTTGTGGGTCTATGAGCGGTCTGACCTAGATTGGCCACTGTTGGAAACAGGATACTGGGCTTGATGGACCTTGGTCTGACCCAGTATGGCATATCTTATGTTCTTATGTTATGTATGAGCCTTTGTACCATCTTTGCTTTGAAGAATACTGATCTTGCGGTTTTTGCAATCTGCTGTTTAAATGAAAGTGTTTGATCAAGGATGATTCCCAGATATTTTATGTGCGATTGAACTTTTATTTTAGTTGCGCCTAGAGCGAGGAATGGTGGGGGGATGAAGGTTTGACCCTTGGTTACAAATAACAGTTCCGTGGTGTGTGGGTTTTTTGGGGTTTTTTTAGGTTTATGGTAAGATTGTTTTCTTGTAGCCATCTGGAGACATCATTGAAGCAGTCCATTAGTTTTGGGTTTGTTGGTTTGGTAGTTGTGATGGGTCCATACAGCATAATGTCATCTGCATACAGGTGGAAGTTGATATTGTGAGACCATATTATTGCACAGATGGGTTGAAGGTAGATGTTGAATGTTGCTGAGAGAAGACTCTTGTGGTATTCCTTGAGTTTGCTGAAAGGGAGGGGAGGTAGCAGTGTTGGTTCGAATGAGTTGATTTCTGTTAGGTAAGATTGGAACCATTGCAGTACTTTGTCCTGTATGCCAGTCTCTTGTAATCGGCACAGGAGGATGTTTTGTGTGCGACTGTCAAATGCCACAGAAAAATCAGTGCATAACCAGCCTGTTTGGCTTGTATTCCTTTGGTTAGGGTGTTAAGGAGAGTGAACATGATGGTTTCAACCCCATGGGAGGGGTGGAATCCATGTTGCTGCAGATCAAGAGTGGTGGTCTTTTCTAGGTGATCTTGCAGTTGCTGTTGAATTATTTTCTCAATTATCTTCACAGTGAATGGTAGGCTTGCTATTGGTCTGAAATGAGGTGGGTTCCAATAGGTTGAGATCGGTTTTTTTGAGGGATGGTCGTATGATGGATGTTTTTAGGTTGTTGGGCATTTTGCCTTGTTTGAATGATGCATTTACTATTTTTGCCAGTGCAGTGCTTAGTTCCTGTTTTGACTTTTTTATCCACTCCACCAGGCAAGGGTTGAGTGGGGAGGTTGTGGTGTTTAGTCCTGATATGGTGGTTTCAATTCTTTAGAAATCGTAGCAAATGTTCCCCATTCAGTGTTTGTGGTAGTAGTAAGGTCAATTCTTGCTGTTACAGGTAGCAGGCTGGGTTGTTGAAGCTGCTTGTACTGTGCTGCTAGTTGCTGTGGTGGCAAGTTTGGGAGTTGGCTCACAGGGTTAGGGGTTTTCATTAACCTCTTGACAATATCAAACAGCTCGTGTGGTCTGTTAATTGACATTATAATTTTCTTGTGATATGCTCTTAGCATTATCTGTTTCAGTGCGGTATTTATCAAGCTCACTCATGTAGCTTACTCTGTTTCATTCTTCAACTTTCTCTATCTTCTTTTGATTCGTCCGAGCTGTGTCTTCAATTTCCGTAGGGTGGGTATATACCAACATGCCATTGTTGGTCTTGTTCTGTTTCCTATGTGGGTTGTCGTTTGTGCTGCTGATGTGATTACTGCATTCCAATTGCTGGTTAGGACTTCTATTTCAGTCGATTCTGACTGCATGTTTGGGAGTACTTGTTTTAGGAATTCTTCCTTGTTGAAAGGTTTGAATCTTCTTGACAGTTGGTATGAACTGGTGAAGGTAATAAGATGGTGGTCCGACCATGGGACAGGTGTGATCTTTGCATTGTTTACTGTGGCGTTTGGCGAGTTGAAGATGAGATTGAGGTGTTACTCTTCTGATGGTTTGGATCATGGCTAATTTGTTTGTTCCATTGCCTTCATTGCCTCGTGGAACGCATTAGCTTGCAGGGATGGGAGATTGAAGTCACCGAGGATTATCTGTTCTTTCATGGTGTTGGTGATGTCAGTCACTTGCTTGAGAATGTCTGACAGGTCTGAGTTCTATGTCGGTGGTCGATATACCAGGCATATTGTGCATCTGTTGGTTATTGTGATTATGTCTGCTTCCTCTGGTTTCTGTTGCGTAGTTCCGGAAGTGGAGCTTAGATATGGCTAGTATGGCTACCCCCCTCCTCTGGAATGAGCTCGGGAGCAGTTGTAAAGACTATATCCGTGTGGTGTTAGCTGGTTCATGAGTACTGTCAGATTCCATCAGCCATGTTTCAGTTACGCAGAAAATGTCAATATTGAGAGAAGTGGTGAGATCCTGGAACATGGGAAGTTTATTCCTTACTAAGCGTGCATTTATCAGGGAGATTAGGAGTGTCTATGTGGTAACTGGTGTTGTGGTATGGCTTGGGGTGAGGGGAATGGGTTTGAGCTTTCTGTATGGGTGTGTTTTAGTGGTATCTGTTTGTTTCTGGGGTGTAATATGTTAGGCAGTTTGGGTTGTTTATAGAGATTGTCTGGAAGTAGCTGTAATATTGTGTGTAGGGGAATGCAGTCATCAGACATGGTGGCATGGTTATAACAGTACCTCTTGCTTGTTTTGCAGCTTGTTCCTGTGTTGTCTTGCTTGATTGTACTGTCCCATTGTCGGTTGGTTGGTTTGCTTTGGCTTTGGCTTTCGTGTGCAGTAGTAGGTCCCCACCCGTGGTCCATGCCTAAGGGCCACACCAAAGGGCCTTCTGGAGAGGCCCTAGGGCGTCTGCCCGCCCACAGCTGGCTGGTTATATCGGCTGGTCCTTGAGCGCTGATTGGGCTGGAGGTCAAGAGCAGGGAGGAGAGCCGCTTTCCCGGTCTTTGCTTCGACCCCGATCAGAGGAGCTTGGCTGCTTTGGATGGTGAGTGAGTGGCTTCTACTCTGATCAGAGAAGTGTTGTGCTGGAGGATGGTGTGCTCTGTTCGTGCCCCTGCTGCTGGCTGGTTATATTGGCTGGTCCTGGAGCACTGATTGGGCTGGAGGTCAAGAGCAGGGAGGAGAGCTGCTTTCCTGCTCTTTGCCATTGATTTTTCTGCAATTTTTTTTTTCAAGTCTCGTTGTCAAGTCTCAGGAAGACAATAGCTTTAATCAGGCAGATCTGAAAAATACCTTAAGACCTAAGCAACTCAAGAAATTTTCATGAGTGTTTGTGGGTTTTTTAAGACTTTAATTTGATGGGTTGTCTAGGAGAGTTATCTTGCAGTGGCTACTTTGCAACCTGCAATGTGGGAATCCCCATAAGTGACTTTCCTGCTTATCAATGGAGAGAATTAAATTGCTTACCTGGTGGTCTTCAGGGCAGCAGGGCATGTTTGTTTGTATTCTTCTATATTGTTTTGTTAGCTATTTATATAACTGGGGACTTAAATGCTCACTTGGCATATGCAGCATGCCACACATGTCTGAGGAGCTTAAAGCTTTTATTCAGCCTTAATATTTCCATTTTTGGCACTGTCATACCAAAATATAGCTCTTGTTCTCAATGGACAGTAGGGCCTTTGTGTTCATTAGAAAAAAAAAAAAAAAAGTTGCTTGCGCTTTAACTTTCCACAAACAAATCAGATGGTCACATTTGTTTCCAGTAATTCATGACAACATGAAATTCTTACTCTTTTTATAGCAAACCACTAAGACAGAGGCATAAGTTGTCAGGTTTCCCAAGAAGAGGTATAGGATTAAGACTAATTGCAAGCAATCTAAAAAAAATTCCTGTTGCTTTGCAATGCTGATTAAAATGCATCAGGATATTAGTTTAGCATTGTCATCCTAAGAAGGTGGTTAGATGAATAAACATGTGTGTTTAACTCTGTCATATATAATTGTTCATTTGTGTTTTCTTTCAAGACAAGACCTTGCAGATTAAAGTAGAAGATTCTGCATTTCAGAGAAGCAGTCTCCTCCATGGACCAGAGTATGAGGAATTTTCTCTCCATAATATATCTACGATTGTCCTACACATTATATTGAACATAATTTTGAAAGCTTTTAGTTATATTAACTATTGTCTCATCCTGCTAAACCAATCCAAATAAGTGGGCTCTGTCCCCCTACCAGCAGGTGGAGGTAGAAAAGCAACTATCTCCAGGAACAAGCAGGAATGTAGTCTTCACATATGGGCATCGTTGGTACCGACAGAGCCTATGCGGGAACGCTCCCCAGCGTCCAATAGGAGAGCTTTTGGGAGCATCCCACAGCACTTGCATGCTGCCTTCCCGCCTTTCCCAACTGTCCCTCTCCAGTTCTTTGTTTTCCACGGTGCCGACAGGTCGCACATCTTGTCACTGCAGAAAATTTCCCTTCTTATTCTTTTTTTGTGGTTGCATCTACCTTCTCGACGCTATACCGGTATTGCCGGTGGTTCTTTTCTTTTTTCTAAAAAAAAATCAACACTTTGTTTCTGGAGTTTTACTCCAGTAATTTTCTTTTCGGGTGCCACGCACCATTTTGGGCACTAGGCCCAATTTTTTTCCTTCAAAATGGAAAAACCTGCTTCAGGTTTTAAAAAGTGTTTGAAGTGTGGCGGTATCATCTCCGTCACCGACACCCATGAGTGGTGCCTCAAATGTTTAGGTCCTGACCACTCTATTTCAGTGTGTTGCCTGTGGGATGATATCGAAAAGGGGCCAGCAAAACCGAGCTGCTCAACTTAGCACCCTTTTTCCCTACGATGCAGCCTCCGTGGCATCAACATCTTCCAGGGCTTTGTCTTCCTCCTATGGATCTCGGGTAACTAAACATAAATTTAGCCGGTCCTCAAAGGGTAGATCTCCTTCTAAACATTGAGATGCCTCTGGCGTTGCCCTTGAGGGACTTTCACCGGCAAAATTGGCCCAGTGGGGGGCTTCGGCTTCGAAAGCACTAACGGGGCTGCAGGATGTTCTCGAGGCTTCAACCTCGGCAGAACTACTGGTGCCATGCTCTGGGGTTTCGGCCGCTTCATCTGCCACTGATACCCAAGCAACAGCAGCATTGATAGACCAGAGATTCTTGGCTATTGAATGCAGTCTGGCAGCTCTTCTCACAGCCTCGATGCCCCTGAAACCGCTTCAGACAATTCAACCGGCACCGACTCCAGTACCGGCACCGGCAGGTATTCTAACGGGACCGAGTCATGCGTCTCTATCCGGCATTGACAAGTCGGTACCGGACCACTCCGATGCCGACTTCGATCAGTACCGGTACCGTGCCTTGCACGATCACCCGGATCAGAGATACTTCGAATCCTCGGATGAGTCTGAAGACTCTGAAAGCTCTGCCGATACCAGAGTACTTCTTCCAGAGGATTCCTCTTCTCAGCGTAGGATGTCTCCACCAGAGGATATGTCCTTTCAGGATTTTATCCGAGATGTGGCCCAAGGTCTTTCTGTCACAGTGGCTCCTGAAAAAGAGCCTAGGGCAAAGGAATTAGAAATCCTACAATACCCTAAAGCTCCCAAGGAGGCAGCTACCTTACCTATTCATGAGATCTTGCATGATCTTATATTAAGGATGTGGGAAACGCCTCTGACCACATCTCCTCACTCTCGAAGACTTGACAACATGTATAGAGTTCCTCCTTGTCCTGGGTTTCAGAAGACTCAATTACCACACCATTCCATGGTGGTGGAATCAGCCATGAGACGGATAAAGAGTGCAAAAAGGCATGCATTTAATCCTCCCGGACGTGAGTGTAGGACTCTGGATGCCTTTGGACGTCGATCCTTCCAGGCTTCCATGGGTTTCTGCTAGGCTCAGTTCCTATATCTTGTATATGGGAATGTTCCTTAAGGAGGTCACAGGAGACTTAGAGCTTATGAGCCCTCTCCTTCCTGATGATAAAAGGCAAGATTATCTTGCTCTTGTTAAACATGCTCAGGATGTTTCCAAGTTTGTGAATCGTGCAGCCTTTGACTGCTTTGAATGCATAAGCAGAACCTCTGCTTTTGCCATAGGTGCACGTAGAATTGCCTGGCTCCAGGCATCTGACTTGGAAATCTGGGTACAGGACAAACTGGGGAATATACTTTGCACAGGAGAGAATCTCTTTGGCAAGAATTGGCAGGAAAAAGCTAATGAGATGCTGACATTCTCACTTTGGATAGACTGTCTAAATCTACAGCTGATCCTGCGAGGAAAAGATCCTCTAAGACTATTCTTCAGCAAGAAGAAAGTTTTATCCCTCCTATACCCAGCAGGGTCATCGTTTAGGTCAGTCTGCCCAAAAGGGACAGCACCAACAACCTAGGCAACAAAGGAAACCAAAAGCAGCTAAGCCTCAACTGGCTCAGCAGACTCCAATGGTGGCAGACACCCACAGGGGCTTTAACTCCTGTCTAGAGAACTTTGCCTTCCTGGCCCTGAACGGCCCAGAACCCTCCACCATACCAGGAAGGTTATGTCATTTTGCCCCCAGATGGGGTCAGATAACAGCAGAAAATTGGACTCTGTCTATTCTAAGAGAGGGGTACAAGCTTCATTTCCTCAGCATGCCCCCTCCTACAATAGTAAGACAGTTCAATTCTCAGACCTCTCTCAACGACTGGTTACGTCAAGAAGTCACTATGCTCCTTGCTCAAGGGGCAATAGAAGAGGTACCCATTCCCCAACGGGGTACAGGGTTTACTCCCCCTATTTCCTTATTCCAAAGAAAACAGGAGGACACAGACCCATTCTAGACCTCAGAGAATTGAACAAATTCCTGTTCAGAGAGAAGTTAAAAACTATTTCTCTAGGAACTCTGCTGCCATACCTTCAGAGTCAGGATTGGCTTTGTTCTCTAGATCTCAAGGATGCATACACTCATGTTCTCATCCATACAATTCACCAAAAGTTCCTTCGATTCCTGTTTCAAGGGAAGCACTACCAATACAGGGTTCTTCCTTTTGGCCTGGCCTCTGCACCAAGGGTGTTCACAAAATGCATGGCTGTGGTAGCAGCATTTTTCTGCACCCTGGGAATATTCGTCTTCCCTTACTTAGATGACTGGCTCATTTGAGCCCCTTCAGAGCTAGAGGCCAGGGTTGCTCTGTCTCGCACAATGCGCATCCTTCAGTATTTGGGACTTGTCATAAACTTCCCAGTCCAACCTTGCTCCCACTCAATCCCTAGAGTTTATAGGAGCTCTTCTGGATACCAGACAAACAAGGGCCTACCTTCCACAGCCCCGCAGCCTTCGAATTGTGCAGTTAGCTTCCCAAGCAATGCTAAAACCTCACCTCACTGCTTGAGAAATGTTACAGTTGCTAGGCCACATGGCATCCACCGTGCATGTGGTTCCTTATGCTCGCCTCCATATGAGGGCAGCCCAGTGGACCCTATCCACTCAGTGGACTCAGGCGTCAGGTTGCCTGTCAGACAAAATAGCAAACTCAGATCGCCTTATTTTGTCCCTCCAATGGTGGCAGACACCCAAAAACCTTTTGGTGGGGTCTCCTTTTCAGCAACCCCTACCCCAAGCCACTCTAACAGATGCTTCACAGGTGGGTTGGGTGGTCCACTTGCAAGGCCTCTCAACCCAGGGTACCTGGACTCCACAGGAGGCCTATCTCCATATCAATCTCCTGGAGCTCAGAGCAATCTTCCTTGCTCTTCGAGTATTTCACACCCAGCTCAGCTACAAGACAGTCCTAGTTCAAACGGACAATCAAGTAGCCATGTTCTATATGAACAAGCAGGGCGGAACAGGCTCTCTGTCACTCTGCAACAAAGCTTTGCAACTATGGGCCCTCGCCAGAGAGAATCAGATTCATCTCCTTGTGGTGTATCTTCCAGGCAGTCAAAACTCTTGGGCAGACACTCAGTCGAGTTCTGCTTCCACGCGAATGGTCTCTCCATGCAGACCAGGTGGCCAAACTTTTTCAAATTTGGGGAAGCCCGGACATAGACCTTTTTGGAAGTCCACTGAATGCCAAACTTCCCTGGTTCTGTTCCAGAATTCCGGCTCGGGGTTGTCAGGCCAGGGATGCTTTCCTCCTGCATTGGGGTCAGGACTTCCTGTATGCCTTTCCACCCATTCCCCTAATTCTCAAAGCCCTGTTCAAGCTTCAGAGAGACAGAGGTCATAGCTCCACGTTGGCCACGGCTAATGTGGTACCCTCTGCTCCTACATCTCTCTCAAGCTCTGCCTCTGGAGTTAGGATCTGCTCCAGATCTCAAGAGGACAGGATGCTGTGGCGTCCCAAACCCCAGTCTCTGCATCTCGGGGCCTGGTTGCTGAAGGCCTAGAACTTCACGGTCTTAACCTTTCCCAGCAGGTAAAGGATATCCTTCATGTTTCCAGGAAACCTTCCACAAGATGCTCTTATGCATTTACGTGGAAAAGGTTTACCATATGGTGCACGCAGAAGGGTCTTAACCCTCTTGTGATACCTCTGGAATCATTACTGGAGTACCTTCTTCATTTATCAAATGCAGGGCTTAAGACTAATCCAGTGAGAGTCCATTTGAGTACTATTGCAGCTTCTTTCAAGCCTCTAAATGGACAACCTATTTCCTCTCATAGTGAGATTTATGAGAGGCCTTCTTTTAACGAAGCCTCCCATTATTTATTGATTTAATCAGTTTTATATACAACCTTATCCTTCAATCAAAGTGGTCAATAAGACAACAGAGGGGCTACATCGAGGGGGGGGGAGACAACAAGATAGTACATTACAGTAAACTACAGTACATTACAGTAAATTATACATAAACTACAGCAAAATTACATTTCATAATTCATTACAATTGCATTAAACAAATAACTGCAAGCTTACAAAATAAAATAATTTAAACATTATAGGAAATTGAAATTCAAAGGGTTAAAACATTTTGTTCTATTGGAATTAGATTAATTGCCATATGCTTCAATAAATAGGTACGTTTTAAGGGACTTTAGAAAATCTTTGATATACTCATTTCTTAAATCACTAGGAATAGAATTCCATAGTTGTGGTGCCATAAAGGAGAAAGCCCTATTAGATGTCATTTGTTTGGATCTATTAAACGTCAAGTGGGAATTAAGTCTGTTAGTAGACTGTGAGCGTCTGGGCCTTGAGCCTATGTCCTTAGAAATAATAGTTGTTAGAACATTTGACTCATGTAAAATTTTGAAAATATTCATGAGGTTCTTGTATTTCGATCTCATAATGATTGGAAGCCAGTGCAATTCTTGAAGCAAGGGAGTTATATGATCAAATTTTGGAGAATTCATTATAGTTCTGGCGGTTGTATTTTGTGCCAATTGGAGGGGATGGGTAGTATGTTTTGGAAGACCTTGATAAAGGATATTTCCAAAGTCGAGGAGTGGTGTTATAACTGCTTGACATACCGTTCGAAAGTGATTTATTTGTAAAATTGGCTTGAGGTTCCTAATGATCTTTAAACGATGGTATACTCTAGCTGTAATTTTATTTATATGGGATTTTAAGTTAATGTTTATCTATGATTATACCAAGGTATTTTACTTCCTCGCTGACCTTTATGGGTTTGTTTAGTATATTGATTTCTTTAGGAGTTAAGTTCTGATTTATTAAAAATTAAAAACGCTTCTGTTTTATCTGAGTTTATTTTAAAGTTGTTAGCTGTGAGCCAATTGTTCATATCAGTCAAACAGTTAATTATTTCTGTGTCAAATGTATTCTGGTTAACTGCAGTGTAGATCATATCAGCATATAGATGGTAATTTATTCCATATTGTTGAATAATTTTACATATAGGTTGAATATAGATGTTAAAAAGGATTGATGATAATGCTGACCCTTGTGGTACGCCTTGTGTAATTGGGATTTGAGATGGCATGGGACTTGAATCTGGTACTTGGGCAGCTCATGAAACGGCCCTTTGAACCATTAGCCACTACTTCTTTGAAATTCCTTTCCTGGAAAGTAATCTTTCTCATTGCAATCACATCAGCACGTCACATTAGTGAATTGCAAGCCTTGGTGGCTGATCCTCTTTATACAAGGTTGCATCATAAGGTAGTCCTTAGGACTCATCCACACTTTATGCCAAAGGTGGTTTCGCCCTTTCATTTGAACCAAGCGGTTTACCTTCCTGTATTCTTTCCAAGGTCTTGCGCCTCAAATGCAGAAAGGAATCTTCATACTTTGGACTGTAAAAGAGCTTTGGCCTTTTACTTGCAAAGGACACAGCAACATAGAAAATCCTCTCAACTCTTTGTTGCTTTTGATCCTAGTCATTTGGGACTTCCAGTCTCCAAAAGGACACTGTCCAGCTGGATTGCACAGTGTATATCTTTTGCCTATGAGAGTAAGAACTTTCCTCGTGAAGGCCATGTCACAGCTCACAATGTGAGAGCCATGGCAGCCTCAATGGCTCATCTTCACTCTGTCTATCGACGACATCTGTCGAGCAGCTACCTGGGGTTTGGTTCATACCTTCACAGCCCATTACTGCTTAGGCAAGGACTCCTGTTGGGATGCCTTGTTTGGTCAGACTGTTCTTCAACACCTGTTCCAGACTTAATCAACTCCTACCCACCATCCCTGGTAGGATGCCAGAGATCCATGGGGGGAAGTGGAGCCCTTTTACAAGGGCACACAACTTTCTGGGGCCATCTCCCTGGCATCTGCAGCTAGGGAGTCCCCATATGTGAAGACTACATTCCTGCTTGTTCCTGGAGATAGCATAGTTACTCACCTGTAACAAGTGATCTCTGGGAACAGCAGGAATTTAGTCTTCACAACCTGCCCACCTCTCCTAGGAGTTGTATCTTTCTATTTCTCTTTCTCTTTCCCTCTCTCTTTTGTCTCAGCTATAAACTCAACTGGAGAGGGAAAGGCAGGAAGGCAGCACGCAGGCGCTGTGGAATGCTCCCAAAAGCTTTCCTATTGGACGCTGGGGAGCGTTTCCGTGCAGGCTCCATCTGTACCGACGATACCCATATGTGAAGACTAAATTCCTGCTGTTCCTGGAGATCACCTGTTACAGGTGAGTAACTATGCTTTCAGTGATGTCGTCACCTCTGCTACAGCACTGCGAAGCCAGTATTGTCTGCTTCCAGCAGGTGGCAAGATGTGTGGACTGGTACAACAGCGAAGGTAGGCCTGACTCTCTCCTCACCCACACTTAGATGCAGAGTCTTGGATTGAGTCGGCTCTCTCCTCATCCACACTTGTGCAGAGCTGTGGACTGAATCCTGGTAGGCCCATCAGTTAGGAGAACAGACAGCTACCCTGGAGCAGACAGCTACCCTGTGTCCATGTAGTTTCTTTAAGGTTACTAGTGCTAGTGGGCTGGAAGAGGAGCGGGAGGGCCCCTGAGGAGGGCTCAGCAAGTTGGGCCCAGGCCCCTTCTCTTGCTATCCTGATCTGATCTTAACTATTTTTGCCTATCTTTAAGTCCCTTTTTCCCCATTGATTTCAATGGGAGTTAAATTGGCACTCAGCTAGCTGCTTGGAATAATGTAGCTTTTAGTTTGTGGGTTTTTTTTTTTTTTTTTTTTTTAATTTAAACTCCCTCAGCTGGGCCACCCTATAGGTTTCCCCAGTTGGCCCCCCACAGGTCTCTGGTTTCCCTTTTCAGGACTCCCATTTGTTCCAGCTCTGCTTAACATTTTATGCCCTCTGGTGTGGGGTCCCCCCCCCTTTTTTTTTTTTTTGTTTCTCTTGCTGCCACAGTTTTCCCTTAGCTTGATGTAGCCACAGCTACAGTGTTTTGCTATCAGTTGAGCTCTGTTCAGGGTACCTTTTTTAGGCCAGCACCCTAACACCCCCATGAGGTGTGAAGAGCCCAATGCCGTGCATGTGACTACTGCTCTTTTTTTTTTTTTCTTTGCCAGTGAACTCTGAAGCCACTCTGAACTGCATGGGACTGGAGAGAACAGAGCATGGCAGGGTGGCACTAGCTGAGTGCTTGGGGGTCCTTTGGGAATGCAGGGCCTTGCTTGTGTTTAAAGTTCCTGAAACAGCCTTCAGGCTGTAATCAATTAGCTAGCTGCTTTTTTCAGACCTCTGTGTGAGTATTAGGGGCTCAAGGTCTCTGGAGGGTATATTTGGGGCCCCATGAGTGCTCTTATGAGCAGCTAGGCAAGTCAAGTCTCACCTTTGTCCTTGTGCTCTTCTGTGAACCTAGCCTTCCCCTACAGGGGGTTGTCTTAAGGTCTCTAGTGGCCTTCTGGCTGCCAGACGGTAAGTCTGAGGAGGATGGGTCTTGCAGGGAGCCCCTATAGGCCAGGTGGGATCCCGGCAAGACACATCTTTCCTTTGCCATGCCCTATTTTAGCTTTAGGAGTTATTATGGTGACTTCATAGGCTTCAGAACTGGCTTTTGAGAGAGGGTAGCAGACCGGTCCGCTTTGGACCTGTGGCTTTGCAATGTTTTTCAGGTCTTTAGCAGCAGTGTATGGGCTCTTAGGGGTGATAACTGAGCTGTGTCCCCCTGGGCTTCTAAGATGGTCTCAGCTGCTTCCTTGGCCAATGGTGAGCTGGACTAGACTATTGGGCCCCTGGGGTGGAAGTATTGTTCTCAGCTGTGATGGAGCATAAGAACATAAGATATACCATACTGGGTCAGACCGAGGTCCATCAAGCCCAGTATCCTGTTTCCAAAAGTGGCCAATCTAGGTCATACGTACCTAGCAGTTTCCCCAAAAGACACAGGTTCCACAATGCTTGTACTGGGTCAAGCATTGATATCCTGGGTCCCTTCTTAATAATGGTTTATGGACCTTTCCTCCAGGAACTTGTCCAAACCTTTTTTAAACCCAGCTACACTAACAGCCTTTACTACATCCTCCGGTAACAAATTCCAGAGTTTGATTACACGTTGAGTGAAAAAATATTTTCTTTTATTAGTCTTAAATAGTTTACCCTGTAGCTTCATTGCATGTCCCCTAGTCTTTCTATATTCTGATAATGTAAACAATCGATCTACGTTTACCTGTTCCACTCTGTTCATTAATTTATAGACTTCTATCATATCTCCCCTCAGCCGTCTCTTTTCCAGGTTAAAGAGCCCTAACCTTTTTTAGCCTTTCTTCATAGGAGTATCCTTCTATCCCCTTTTACCATTTTGGTGGCTCTTCTCTGAACCTTTTCTAATAACTCTATATCCTTTTTAAAATACGGCGACCAGAATTGCACACAATATTCAAGGTGCGGTCTCATCATGGAACGATTTAGAGGCATTATAATATCTTTTGTTTTATTTTCCATTCCTTTCCTTATGATACCTAGCATTCTATTTGCTCTCTTGGCTGCTGCTGCACACTGGGCCAAGGGTTTTAACATGTTATCCACAATGACGCCTAAATCTTTTTCCTGGGTGGTGGTTCCGAATGTGGAACAAATGGCCACCCAAGAGTGGGAGTTGCTTATGTGTACAGAATCTGTCCTGAAGGTTCTGAGTTGTTCAGGAAGCCTTGACCGTACCCACCTTTTGACTTTTGAGCAGTGCTATGGGCATGCATGGGGGACTAGCCCTCTGAGTTTTTCACCCTCTTTTCTGTTGCTACCAAGGCTGCAGATTTGTTCCTGGGAACACCTGGCTTGGGTTGGGGCAGAAGGTCAGTGAGCCCAGTCACCTTTCAGAGACCAGCAGATTCATAGTAGTCTGCTGAGGTGGCAGCTCCTGGTTGAGGATGATTTTCTCCCAGCTTCATGGTGGTGAGTACTGGTCAGTTGGTAGTGCTGATGTGCTTCAGAGGATGGCTCTGGTCTGTAGAAGAGTATTTCCTTTTATGGGGGGTGCTTTATCTCCAAGAGACCAGGCTTAAAGGGTCAGGGGACCATCTAGGGCTGTGTGAACAGCCTGGAGTTGGCCTCTACTGCAGTGGGGGCAATCCTGGTGGAGCTTACATGGGCTCTGGTTGCTTCCAGGCATCCTTGAGAGCCTGTAATCCCACTTCCTAGAGGCAGTCCCTCTTAAGGTATAGCTGGTTGGGGCTCAGTCTGTCTTCTGAGCATACTCATACCAAGTTAAGCTAGTGAGTTCTTGGGCAAGAACTGTCAGCTCTGTTAACAAGTCACCTATCTTCAGTCCTTCAAGTTAACGGCACAGACCAGCCTGGTACTTAAGTGCACTATATGAGTGGCAATAGTGATTGCAACATCTTCCTAGGGAAGGCTCCTTGAGGTTCTCTGCTCTGGTGGGGGACACTCATTGATGCTTACCACCTCTAGTGACAGGTTGCTTCTCCTGTCCCCTCCACAGCATGGTCAGGGATTTTATCCTGATTACATGTGTATTCTAGTAGGGAGGCTGCTTCCAGCATGTTCTGGTCCTAGAGCTGGTTGTCTGGACTGTGTATCTCATTTTTCATATGGAGTCCTTTAGGTCTGTTGCACTGGGTGCTACCACTTCTTGGATCTTACCAGGGCATTTCTCACTTTACAGCTCTTTGTACCTTTCTCAAGGTGATAATCATGCCTTTCTACACGCAGAGAGGGACTGTTGCTCATCCCTGCATGTCAAGCTGGCCCAGTTTGGTGTGTTTTGGAGAAAAGCATAAATGAGACAGGCCTGTGGAGCTTAGGATGGAAAGAATGGAATTGAGACAACTGTCCTAAAAAGCAGCCTGAATATCTCCTGGGTGGAGTTAAATCTCTGGAAGGTTCATTCAAGATGCTGCTGACTCAGTCATCTCAATGGGTCTTCCACCCCCCCCCCCCCCCCCCGTCGGCCCTTGATTTTACAGCCAGATTCCTGCATTAGAGTGTACAGACACTTGACTGAGATGCAAAACCTCTATGGCTCACTCACTCCTAGAGACATTTTAGGGGCAGTGTGTGTCTTGTCTAATGCATGCTCAGGAGTAAGTCTCAGCTCACTTCAAAATGCAATCTTGGGTGGAGTCTGCATGGGTATCCCCAGTTTTATAGTTCTCCTGGCCTTTTCACCTTTTTGTGAGGTCCTAGGGTGCTTGTGGTGGTTCTTCAGATGACTCCTGGCAGATAGTTTGTCTTGTTTTGTAATCTTCCTCCCATGCTGACTCTGGTACGTCCTGCTCATCTGTACTGGCCTAGCGGGGTAAGGTGACACTTTACTTACCAAATAATGTTCTTTTCCTTGAATCCTGCTAGACCAGTCCAGATAAGTGAGTTGTTCCTCTACCAACAGATTGGTGGAGATTAAGAACTAATGAAAAGCCTAGGTTTCAATGACATGACATCACTCCCATGCCTCTATCTGCCTTAGCCACCAGAGGTCTCTTCAGTATTTGTCCCAAAGCATATGGGAGAATAAGGCAAGCTTCGCAGAACATCAATGTGCTTAACAATGAGTGAGTAATCAAACTGAGAACTAGCTACAGGAAAGCATAAACAAAAGTCTGTCTGTAAAAGATGGACCTGCAGAGTCAAGTATATAAATCATAGTGGACTCAAGGGTACCACTGCAGAAGAACAGAGCAAACCGTTCCAGGGAGTGGGACTCAAGAAAAGGACACTATCTGTTAAGTAAAATGTCACCTACTAGATCATCCTACTAGATCAGTCCAGACAAGTGGGAAATAACAAAGCTATGCCTCCACTGAGTGGGAAGAAGACACAGCAGCTTGCAAAACTTTAGAACCAAAGGTCATGTCCACCATAGCATGGACATCCAAGTGGAAATGTTTGACAAAAGTGGAAAGCAATGTCCACATTGCTGCCCAACAAATGTGAGCGGGGGCTATTGAGCTCTGCTGCACCCACAAGGATGCTAGCACTTGGGTAGAATGGGTGCACAAACCCTCCAGAAGCAGCTGGTTTTGCAACAGATCCACCAAAGCAATAGCCTCCTTAACCCTGCACCCCAGTGCAGACTTAGCTGCTGCATCACCTTGTGCAGGCCAGCAAACAGCATGAAAAGATGGTCTGACTTATGAAAAGAATCCATAACCTCCAAGAACTGGAGAAGCATCTTCCAGACATCCACGAGGCAGAGATCTTTACCATTCCCCCAACATGGCTCCTTGGAGGAGCGCAGGCAAACAGCCTGGTTAACATGAAAGAGAAATAACTTCAGGGAAGAAGGAAGGCAAGGCCAAATAGTAACTACAGCCTCAGAAAAAGATAGGTAAGGATCTTTACAAGACAGAGCAGGGAGCTCAGAATCCTTCTTGTGGAACAAATTGCAACCAAGATGGTCTTGAGCATCAAATCCTTCAGAGTAGCACACTTCAACAGCTCAGACATCAGGGCCCCAAGCACCAGACAGATTTCAGGCAGGGACCACAGACTGGAGGGAAGGATGCAGACATCAAACACCCTGAAGGCACACAACATCCGGGTGTAAGGCTAGAGACTTACCAGCCAACAGACCTCCTAAAACAGGCCAAAGCTGCCACCTGAATCTTCAGGGAACTAAGAGAAGGCCCTTCTCCATACTGTCCTGTAAAGGCCAACAGATGGCACCTTGGCTGCCTCAAGAGTCAGCTGCTATGTGCCACACTAGCACTTAAAGCACCAGACCCGCACTTATGCCAGGTTGGTAGACCTCTGGGCTCTGAGCAGAGTGGAAGTCTACCATCTGAGAGTAGCCCATACATGCTAAATGTCTCCTTTTAAGGAGTCAAGCTGGGTTCTCCAGGACAAGCAGCCCCCAACACAATAGGCCTCAAGATGGAGGCAAAGAAAGAAGTGGCACTTGCAGGAGCCTCAAGTCTCCTCAATCACACTCTTTGGCCAATCTGGTGCTACCAGAATAATGCTCCCCGGTGGCACGCCATACACTGACTCACATACCCCACCAGGGGCCATGGAGGAAATGCATACAGCAGCTGTTGACTTGGTCAAGGTTGAGCTAGGGCGCAAAGGCCCTCAGACTCTGTCCCCGTGCAGTGACTGAAGAAGGGGCACACTTTGGCAAATGGAGCAGGTCCCTAGCAGATCCCTCTTGGGGCTACCCCAATGGCACAAACTGATGCTCCTCCTGACTCAACTCCCTCTTTTGGAACCAGAGTGCTAGCTGAGAGTCTGTTTTCACAGCATCCATTCTGGCAATGTGCAGAGCCAACAAACTAGGAAGTTCTTGGCTGCCCAGGCAAGCGGGAGAGCCATCACCAGGGTTACCCCAGTGCTCCTTGTGCGGCCTTCCAAGAGCCAACCTAATGGCCCTTGCCTCAATGCAGTTGATGGACCACACTTCCTCCCTGTGTTTCCAATGGCCCTGGGCCATTAGGCCTTGGCAATGGGCTTCCCAGCCCAAGGGACTAGCATCTGTCAGAAGGATCCAGAAGCAATCATCCAACAGCACACCCTTAAACTGGGCTGCTGCCATTACCGCAGGCTGGCCATCACCATCACTGAGAGTAGGAGCATGAGCTTTAACTGTAGAGAATTTGGGGACCACAGTGTCAGTAAGGACCATTGGAGCAGTCATATGAGCATGCACCCACAGCACCAACTCTATTTCCGTGCAGGCTACCATCAATTGCTACCATAAATATGAAGGGCTGAAGAGCAATCCAGACTCTGGGAGCTTGTTGCAAACAGAACAGTGCTAGGCAATCTAACAGTCTTTGACTTTCTCCTTTGGCAGGAAGACTTTGCACATTTGAGTATTGAATTGTGCTCCCAGGAATGCCAAGGATTGGGACTGCAACAACTGGCTCTTCCTCCAATTGATCACCCAGCTGAGGCTCATCAGAAAGGACACCACTCGGAGCTACCAGAGACACTTCTGAAAGAGAATGGGCTTGGATGAGCCAGTAGCCCAGATATGGGTGCATAAAAATCCCTTGGTGCTGTAGTGCTGAAGCCATGACCCCCATGACCTTTGAGAATGCCCTTGAAGCAGTGGAGAGTCCAAATGGGAGGATGGTCCCGGTACTGATATGGCTATCCAATTGGGACTCTGGTCTGGGCTCAGCACCTGGTTGCCCCCCTTTCAGTCCTCATTACAATAGACAGTTCTTAGACTTTCGATACTTCTCTCCTCCAAGGTCACTGGCTTGCTGGAATATGAGTGAGAGCGGGGCACTGTAACCTTGCTTTTTGCAGAGTTAATTAATTCCATAGAAGCTGTGCTCTCTTATCAGTACCAATTAGAGCTGTTTTCTGTCTTTTCTAAGTTTCGTTTCTGCTTAGCTATGTTCAGTTAAGCTGAGTTAAGTTTCAATTCTATGGTGTCATCATTCAGGGGGGGGGTTTCATTCCTCTGGGCCTAACTACAGGTTTCAGTTACAGGTCAAGCTGTTCAGGCCTGTCTGCTCACTTCAGACACCATGGATCACAGGCCTTCGCCTACCACAGTAGCACACCAGCTCTTCAACATGAATCCACCTTTTGGTCCAAAGTATCCTTGAAGGCCAATCTGCCTTCCACAGGAATGGTGGTCCATTTGGAAACCGCCAAGACCTGCACATCCACCTTGGAAATATCCAACCACACAATACACTACTTCTCCAGGAGAGCGCACATTTTCTTACAACCTTAACCCCTTAAGCGGGGAGTTGGGAATCCTACTCCTAACCAGAGCAGGGCACCTCTGGAAATAGGAAGACTGTAGTGGATTTCCACATGCCTTGCAGGAGTGGATGCATCTTTGGTTCTTGATCCATGCCTGGAGCATCGGCCAAGCTCAAGGTGGATGAGATCCTGGGAATCAACACCTCCAGTCCCTCTTCCCAGAACAGGAGGATAATATTGCCTCCTCACAATACTCTGAAGGTGAAAGTACTTCATCCTCATCTGAATCCAAGTCACAGTCCAGATCTTGGACAGAATCCCAGCTGATTCCCCATAAGAACATAAAATGCCATACTGGGTCAGACCAAGATCCATCAAGCCCAGAATCCTGTTTCCAACAATGGCCAATCTAGGTCACAAGTGCCTAAGCTTCCTCAGAAGACACATGTTCCACAATGCTTGTATTGGGTCAAGCAGTGGATTTCCCAGGTCCCCTTTAATAGTTTATTGAGCTTTCCTCCAGGAACTTGTCCAAACCTTTTTTTTTAAACTAAGCTATACTAACAGCTTTTACTATATCTTCCAGTATTGAATGCCAGAGTTTAATTACACATTGAGTGAAAACATTTTCTCTTTATAGTCTTAAATGGGTTATATTGTATCTTCATTGTGTGTCCCGAAGTCTTTCTACTTTTTGATGGCATAAACGATCAATCCGTTTACTCATTAGAACATAAGAACATAAGATATGCCATACTGGGTCAGACCAAGGTCCATCAAGCCCAGTATTCTGTTTCCAACAGTGGCCAATCTAGATCATACGTACCTAGCAGTTTCCCCAAGAGACACAGGTTCCACAATGCTTGTACTGGGCCAAGCATTGATATCCTGGGTCCCTTCTTAATAATGGTTTATGGACCTTTCCTCCAGGAACTTGTCCAAACCTTTTTTAAACCCAGCTACACTAACAGCCTTCACTACATCCTCCGGTAACAAATTCCAGAGTTTGATTACACGTTGAGTGAAAAAATATTTTCTTTTATTAGTCTTAAATAGTTTACCCTGTAGCTTCATTGCATGTCCCCTAGTCTTTCTATATTCTGATAAGGTAAACAATCGATCTACGTTTACCCGTTCCACTCCGTTCATTAATTTATAGACTTCTATCATATCACCCCTCAGCCGTCTCTTTTCCAGGTTAAAGAGCCCTAACCTTTTTAGCCTTTCTTCATAGGAGTATCCTTCCATCCCCTTTACCATTTTGGTGGCTCTTCTCTGAACCTTCTCTAAAATCGCTATATCCTTTTTAAGATACGGCGACCAGAATTGCACACAATATTCAAGGTGCGGTCTCACCATGGAACGATATAGAGGCATTATAATATCTTTTGTTTTATTTTCCATTCCTTTCCTTATGATACCTAGCATTCTATTTGCTCTCTTGGCCGCCGCTGCACACTGGGCCGAGGGTTTTAACATGTTATCCACAATGACGCCTAAATCTTTTTCCTGGGTGGTGGTTCCTAATGTGGAACCTTGCATCGTGTAACCATAGTTTGGGTTGTTCTTCCCTAGGTGCATAACTTTGCACTTGTCCACATTAAATTTCATCTGCCATTTTGATGCCCAGTCTTCCAATTTATCAAGATCCTCTTGCAATTTTCTACAATCCTCTTGGGTTTTAACAACTTTAAATAGTTTTGTGTCATCTGCAAATTTGATAACCTCACTCGTTATTCCACTTTCCAGGTCATTTATGAGTATGTCAAAAAGCAGCGGACCCAGCACAGATCCCTGGGGTACACCACTATTCACCTTTCTCCATTGGGAAAATTGGCCATTTAGCCCTACCCTCTGCTTTCTATCTTTTAACCAGTTCCTGATCCACAATAGTACACTGCCTCCTATCCCATGACTCTTTAGTTTTGCCAAAAGTCTCTGATGAGGGACCTTGTCAAAGGCTTTCTGAAAGTCCAGATACACAATAACAACCGACTCACCTTTGTCCACCTGATTATGCACTCCTTCAAAAAAAACACAACAGATTAGTAAGACAAGATCTTCCTTGTCTAAAGCCATGTTGGCTGTCTCCCATTAGGTCATGACTATCTACATGCTGAGTAATTTTATTCTTTATGATGGTTTCTACCATTTTTCCCGGTACTGATGTCAGACTCACTGGTCTGCAGTTTCCCGGATCACCCCTGGAACCCTTTTTAAAAATTGGTGTTACATTGGCGATCCTCCAATCTTCAGGTATTAGAGATGATTTTAATGATAGTTCACAGATTACTAATAGCAGGTCTGCAATCTCATATTTCAGTTCTTTCAATACCCTTGGATGTATACCATCCGGCCCAGGTGATTTGCTACTCTTCAGTTTATCTAATAGTTGTAATACATCTTCCCGATGTATCGATATTTCCTTTAATTCTTCCGCACCTTTAAATACCACTTCAGTCATGGGTAACATCCCTACATCTTCCTCGCCATTCATTAATTTATAGACCTCTCGCTTCTCCCCTCAGCAGTCTCTTTTCCAGGTTGAAGAGCCCTAACCTTTTAAGCCTTTCCTCCATAGGGGTATCCTTCCATCCCCTTTACCATTTTGGTGGCTCTTCTCTACAGTATTTTTTTTCTAATTCTGCTATATCCTTTAAGATACTGTGACCAGAATTGCACACAATATTCAAGGTGCGGTCTGTAAACGGGGGTGCTTGTTGTGAAAGTTCCACGATCTTGGCAAGGCTATGAATTTACTTGACTTGCAAAGGATTGTGGGTCTTGTAGTTCATTCACACAAAAACTAGCCATTTAACAAGAATAAAGAATTGTAGTTGCTCGAGTGTAAAGCAGAAATCAGATTTTATTTATGGGGTGTTATTCTCTCGCACAGATATGCTTGGTAACATCAACAGGATAATTTCTCCAGGATTTGTATTCAGGAAACAAAACAAATAAGGCAACTGAATTACTTATGCAACAACTTAGTAAAAGACCTTGATGGAACAGAAAAGATCTTTCCTCTAGCCCCTGCTAATAAACTTTCTTAGCAGTGCTGGAATGAAAAATAAACCCAAAAGGAAAATTCTCTTTATCAAAAAAACAGCTTTCTTCCTTTTACACAGAGAAGAAGCTTTTTTTCAAAGTCCCACGTGCACTTGTGCCTTGCTCTAATCACAGGTGCTTAACCAGCTGCAAACCATTGCTGGCCCACTCTCCACGTGGCTCCAACTTTCCCCAAAGCTTTCTCTCAAAAACCTTTCTGGGATGCTAAAAATCAGTACAGTTCCTTTTGGTGTTTGATCCTTATCTGAGGATTACTTTAGAACAGCAGCTTAGAAAGAGAACAATCCATACATTCAACTTCCTCATCTGATATTTCCCCTTGCTCTTGAAATATCATAGGATCACTTTCATACACTGGCTCAGAGGATTTCTCTAACTGATCTCTACCAGGATAGAAACTGTTTCTCTGCTGTTTTCCTTGTGCAAAGCTAGGGAACAGATCAGAGTTCATACCTGAGATCACATTGTCATTAGGTTTCCTCTCTGGGTATTTTGGCCAGTAGGTAGCAAAGCTTCTGTGCCCAGCTCTCCAGTCAGAATCTCTGGACTTCAGGTCCCTTTTCCCATACCTCCTTAAATAGGTATTAGAGCTCCTTCTTTCTGTAGATGCAGCCGTCTCCCTTACAGGTGCTGTCTGGGGGTTCCTGGTTGTATATCTCCAAGCCTCTGGCTTCTTCCAGTCTAATGAAGAATGCTTGCCCCAGGAATCTCTCCCAGCATACGTACTGCCTTGGGCTCCTTTCTTAGACCTTCTGGACGTCTTGCTGTTCTTCCTTCTGTTCACGATCAGTCTCTCCTTCTCCACTCTTGCTGTCTCCGTTCCTCTTTCTCCCATTGCTGTCCTTCCTTTCCTTGCTGTCTGTCTGATGAATTCCTTCTAGCTTTAAAGTGCCTAGATGGCCGCACCACCCTAGCACACTGCAGGTGTTCTGAATTAAGCCCTGCCCTAGGAGATGTGTGATTAGGGATTACATCATTGCTTTTCTGATTAGGCACATGTTTCCCTACTTCAGTTCTCCTAGAGGCTTTCTGTAAACCAGTGCATTCTGGGTCTGGTAGTCTTTTTTAGGTAAACACCCTGTTTTAGTGCTTTTACCAGCCAGCACAGGTTGCTTATTCAGAGCCAATTCACCTCTTGTATTATCTCTTCCTGAACTATGATAAGCTTCCTTATCACAGGTCGCACCATGGAACAATAGAGGCATTATAATATCCTTTGTCTTTTATTCTCAGTTCTTCTTTGATTCCTAGCATTCTATTTACTTTCTTGGCAGTCACTGCACACTGGGCAGAGGGTTTCAACATGTTTTCCACAATGATGCCTAAATCTTTCCTGGATGGTGATGCCTAATGTGGAACTTTGCATCATGTAACCATAGTTTTGGGTTCTTTCCTATGTGCTTAACTTTTTCACTTGCCCACATTAAATTTTATCTGCTATTTGAACGTCCAGCCTTCCAATTTATTAAGGTCCTCTTGCATTTTTTGCAATCCTCTTGAGACAAAATTATTCAAAGTTATTAAAACCTATCTGCAAATTTGATTCTCGCTCATAATTCCCATTTCCAGGTCATTTACAAATGTTACGAAGGAGGGTGCCCTTTGCTGGGGACACTTAGCCATAGGCAATCCAACAGGGCTTCCACTCTCAGCCTGCCCTTCATGAGACTGCGTTCAGGGGAACCCAGAGGCAACTGGGTCTGAATTTCCACACCAGACTTTCCAGGCCTGTGGTGTGTAGTTTTTTTGTTTGTTTTTTAGAGAGAATCCCACAGAGGACAATCTGGACTCTGGAAGCTCTCCTTGCAGAAATGACCCCTCTACAGTAGGGGACCTAGTTGTCAATCCCCCTAGAGATTGGAGCAGTGCACAGCATGGTTGCTGGAACCTCTGGTCAGATGATTATTACTTGCAGTGCTATCTGCCACTACCTACCCTAAGGCACACAAGGCCAGACTAACTGCATCTCCCTGTGTAGAGAGGGGGAGCAATCCCTCCAGGGACAGTGCGATGGAAGAAGAGCAGAGTCCAGAATCAGATGTGGTGCCCTTCTTGCCACCAGTCAAACATTTTCTGAAAGACAGAAACATTTAAGGCAAGTATCACTGTGCACTAAGGCTGCAGCAGCCCAGGTGTGAGTTATCAGCACTATTATAGCAACGCACATTACAGGCACTAGGATAGGAACGCACATTGGAGCTGCTCAGGCAAAACACACACACAGACCATGCAACTGCTAGGTGCACAAGAAGGCTGTACCTAACCTCTAAACAAATCCTCTCTCAGGGTCTCAATGTTTCAGGTCACAGGTCCAAGTCCCCTGGCACAGATCATGGTTTATCTATATTGCTGCACCAGTTCTCCCCCCCCCCCCCCTTGCCACTTGCTGGAAGCAGACAGTATTGGATTCTTTGTGCTGCACCAGCATATGTAAGTGGTGATATCACTGAAAGATGCTCTGGTCTGCCTCCAACTGCTGACAGGAGAGCATAACCCATTGATGTGGACTGGTCTAGCAGGAAAAGGAAGGAGGATCCAAAAGGTCATTCTTCTCTGGGTCACTTTCACAATCTCCCTCCTAAATATTATAGACTGGTAGTAAAATGTTCCATTTTTGTAACTTTGAACTTGTTTATGAATTGCATGTTATGAATTGAACTTTGTCAGATGCTTTGGGCAATGCTTTTGGGATCTTAAAGCAGGGCTGGTGTTTAGACATTTAGGGGCCAATGGCAGAAACTGGCGAGGGGGTTCCCCTAGCTTATCTGGAGGCTATGCCACCTTCAGCTTGAGGCAGGCTTGGAGCCCAGGTCAACTGTCTTGTTTGCTCTGTTCTAGTATATTTATACCCTAACAAGGTTTGTATTGGGGTATAGTAAAGTTCTGTAACATTGCCATAGCACAACACCACGCCATTGAAGAATTGCTATTGGAGTTTACTTTCATCATAGGCCAAAAGAGATTGGCAAATGATGGATCAGACTTGGAAGTTTAAGTCTGAACCAGACACTTAAGAGAAACTCTGTACCATTCATTTCTAAACTGTACTGAGCAGACCTAAGGAGGCAGGCTCTGGTGGTGGGTTTCTTTGGAGAATAGTGGGTACATCGGAAGGCAACCCAATTAGTAGTGGGGTGGCAAAAATTCAGAAATGCACAGGACAATTGCAGAGTTAAGACTTGTCAAGCTTTGGTTTTTAATAGATTGCTGCTCTGGTACTAACAGGGCCATTGCCACAACTGTTCAAACTGAATCAATAGCTAGAACTAAAGTTCCCACCACTCTTCCCTTCTCTTCCCTCCCTCCTTCCCCCTTCTGCCAACTAGCTACTGGGCAAAGCTGCTGTGTATTGAGCCATACAAATCCATGCAGGAGTTGATGTCTGCTTAAGAATCCCCCATTCTCCCTTCTAGGGCAACAAATGACCAAAAGCAGATACAGACTGAAAGAAGCCAAAGTTCTGCAACATGGACCCTGAAATCTAGGCCCTGGAAAAAAGGTAAGGAAAGGAAGAAATGCATCCAGCTCAGTGGTGACAAGATCTTTATTGTATTTTTTTGGCCTGGCTGTTTAATCTTGTTTCCAGATCAATCAGAAATCAACAAAATGAACTTTCATTCACAACTACTTTGAAAGTGCTCTCTTATTTTTATATTCCCTGTTGAATACAGCCCAGTACGAACAGTCCAGGTTGGAGAGGAGAGAGGGGAGGCTGCACACAAGTTTCCTTCTAGAAGCCAGTTAATATGGGCCCTAATCTGGTTACTAAGTATCATCTGTGAGTGACAGCAAGAATAACCAGTAGTCATCGGTTGAAGTAAAATCTGAGCTGGAAAAAAGGTTGCCAACTGGCTCCAAATGTGCCAGACAGGCTTAATCCAGTCCTGGGTTTACCCCATTGAATGCAGGGACGTGTGTTCTGATTTCTTGATTGCACTCCTTGCCTTGCTTTTCTTATGGAGTGCAATCAAGAAATCAGAACACATGTCCCTGCATGCAATGGGGTAAATGGAGGACTGGATCAAGCCTGTCTGGCACATCTGGAGCCAGCTGGCAACGCTAACTAGGAATCAAACAAGTAGTTTTCATGGCAGTGCTCATCAGTCAGGCTAGCCTGAAGTGGTGTCTATTCTGTGTTTTTTCAGTGTCTGTACAACAGAACACTCTTAAAGACACACAGCCATATTCTAAAACGTTTACCTCTTAAGTGTAACAAGCTTGTTTTTGTTTGGCATTTCAAATGTTCATGTGTTATGTTTACTTTGCATTCCCTGCCATAAAGTGATCTGGAACAATTAATGGAACCTACTGCTAAGTGAACAGCAGCAGTATGACTACTGTCACATTTTACGTTGTTTTTTTGTTGTTGTTGGCTGCTGCAGGACCAGGTATTTCCCAGGCTCTGCACATGAGCAGTATATTGCTGGTCCAAAATAAACCGGTAGATAGCAGAGTAGCTGCGTAATGGTCAAAGATGCTACAGAGGCTATGTTCACAGCCTTGAGGTGGTGGCCAGGCTGATACCTAATGACCAGATAAAGCTCAATGACTGCAGGATTTCAGAAGGAGTTCTGGTGCATAGCTCTGACCAAAGGACTATCAATGAACAATCTCTTGGAAAAGGGTGTTGATTTATAAAGGAAAAATTTTTCAATAGTTGCAAATGATCATCTTTATCTTTATCTACATTTAATATACCGCCCTTGTCGAAACGTGAGGGCGGTTTACAATCATGGCACTGAATTCAGCTCAGGTTTATTTATTTTATTTATTTTATTTAACAGTATTTTTAAACCGCCTTATCTTATTAATCAAGGTGGTATCACAGCAAACAATCGGGTAAAGTGAGTGTGTTAATCATGCAGTGAGGGTGCAATTTAGTTGAGTGTGTGTTGTATCGTGTGCTAGATTGGGGTGAGCTATGTACAAGGTGTGGTGTGTTGCGTGCTAGAATGGTTTGAGCTATGTACAGTGTGGGCTATATACAGTGGTGCTGTAAAACATTATCTGTACAGGCAGCAATATGTGCTGTTATACATTCTCTTAGGTTATGTGATGTGTCCATAGTGTTCTATGAACAGCATGGTTTTTAGCTGTTTTCTAAAGTCTTTTAGGTCTGTAGTTGTCCTCAAGTCGTCTGGTAGTTTGTTCCATATAGTTGGAGCAGCCATGGAGAGAGCTCTGTCTGTTGTGTCCTTGCGTGTGTGTTTGAATTCACCTGGGGTGCTGACTCGGTTGCGTGTTTGTTTTCTTCTAGGACGAGTGCTGTTGTCTGGTTGAATGAGGGTGTGTAGGCTGTTGGCTGATGTGTGCTGATTTATCTTAAATAGGTTTATGATAGTTTTGTATCTGATGCGTGCACCGATTGGGAGCCAGTGTAAGTCTTTTAAGGTGGGTGTGATGTGGTCCTGTCTTGCAGTACCGGATATTATTCGTGCTGCAGTGTTTTGTGCTAGCTGGAGTGGTTTGAGGGCTTGTTTCGGTAGTCCCAAGTATATCGGATTGCAGAAGTCCAGTATTGGGGTTATCAGTGCTTGGAGGACGGTACGAAAGTGTTCTGGGGCAAGGAGTGGTTTCAGTCTCCTGATGATTCGCATCTTGTAGTAGACTTTTTGTATTGTTTTGTCTATGTGTGGCTTGAGGTTTAGCTTGTTGTCCAGAGTAACTCCAAGGTATCTCACTTCTGATTTTATTGGAATAGTAGTGTTTTGTATCTTGATGTTTGGCGGGTGTATGAAGCTTTGGTTCCGAGTGATTATTAGAGCTTCAGTCTTGTTGTAGTTTATTGCGAGGTTGTTGTTTTGACACCAGCTTGTCATTTGGGTAAGGCAGTCTGTTATCTTGGAGAAATCCGGGTTGTCGATTTCTATCGGGGTGTATATCATGATGTCGTCTGCATATATTGTGTATTGAATGTTGTTCTCTTTCATGATGTCGCATATCGGTTGGATGTAGATGTTAAATAGGAGGGCTGAAAGTGCGGATCCTTGAGGTACTCCTTGGCGGACATTTATGGGTCGGGAGGTGTTGTGTCCCACCTTGACCTGTAGCTGTCTTTCGGTTAGGTATGAGTGGAACCATTTCAAAGTGATACCGTGTATACCAGTGTTCTTTAGTCTTTCCAGGAGCGTGTTGTGGTCCACTGTGTCGAAGGCTGAGGAGATGTCGATGAAGATCATTATGATTCCCTTCCTGTTGTTGTCAATTATTCTTAGGATGCTGTCGAAGAGGTAGATCAGTAGCGTTTCGACTCCGTGGTTGGGACGAAAGCCGTGTTGGTTGTCGTCGAGTGTTTCATGTTTGTCGATGTGTTCCTGGAGTTGTAGTTGTACCGTTTTTTCGATGATTTTTGCCAGGAAGGGTATGCTGGAGATCGGTCGGTATGGTGCTGGATCCTTTTTGTCGAGTGTTGTTTTCTTTGTTATTGGTCTTACTGAGGCAAGCTTTAGTTGCTTTGGCATGAGTCCTTGAGTGAGTGAGTTGTGTACTATTTTGTGTATGGTGTGACTGACGTTTGATTTGGTGGCTTTGACCCATGATACTGGGCATGGGTCTGTAGGAGCAGTGCTTGTAGAGCTGATGTGGGATATGCCGGGGGGGGGGGGGGAGAGGGACACACACACACACACACACACACACACACACACACACACACACACACACTCACACACACACACACACACACACACACACACACACACACACACGCACACACGCATTACAAAGGTAGATCCCAGAGCGCAGCATACAGAATATTTGCTGTTCTGCTCGCCATAGCTAAGCAGTCCGTCATTTGTACATTTGGAAATGTTAAGCGGTAAAGTAGGATGCTGAGAGTTGCAGGTAAATAAAAATGGGTTGTAAAGACAAGAGAAAAGGCATGGAGAGTAACAGGAAAAGCAGATATAAGGAACAAATGTGATCCTATTGAGTAGGCAGAAAATTAGTGTGCTAAATACGTTTGCGCACTGTTCATTGAGATTTAAGAATGACCACAACTGACAGTTATATAATGGCATGAGATAGATAAATTCTAGTCACTAGCAAAACAAAGTGGCTGTCACAATATAGTAATAGTGGGACCTGTCTCGGGATATTAAGAGAATACACATTTGAGCAACTCTCCTGTTCTGTTCAACTAATCTTGGCATGACTAGAGTACTGAAGACTGGCCAGTATCTGTTTGAGGTAGTGCTTTATTTTACAGCTCATCTGGTAAATTGCTCCTCCTCCCCCCCTTATCTAACTCCTGACTTCTTTATTGTTCCTTGAACTGTTCTTTCCCTCCCTTCTGCTAGGGAAATCAGAGTTACTTACCTGTAACAGGAGTTCTCTATGGACAGTAGGATGAGTTATCCACACCAGGTGACGTCATTCGGTGCCGAGACGGAAGTACTCTCTAGCCCAGAAGGCGTTTCCCTTCTGGGCATGTTCTACCTGGCCCTACCCCCAGGTCCGCCCCTAGCCAGCCAATGTGTCCCAAGCTAGCCAGATGCTAGGAGCGAAGAGGGCCAGGACCGAGGCAGGGTCCCTTGCAGGGGAGGAAGGGCGGGAAAGTGTGGATTAATTATCCTGCTGTCCACAGAGAACTCCTGTTACAGGTAAGTAACTCCGATTTCTCCTAGGGCAAGCAGGATGAAGTCATCCACAACAGGTGCCTCCCTAGCTGTGAAGGGCTGAGGTGGAAGGGGCCCTGTCGGAATATATAACAGAAGTGGTACCACACATAGTGGGTTGGGGCAAGGCTTTATTTTGATGGTCAAACCGAGCATATAACATGTGCAAGTCAAACAACATGTGCAAATCAACATGTGCAATATGTGCAAATCAATAGCATGTGTAATGCAGGTAATAACATGTGGAACATCACATGTGAGATGCAAAACGTATGTAAACAATCATCAATCAAGTAACATGTGCAATCCAGCAAAGACATGTGCAAATCAACGTATGCAAACTGCAGCAATTGTGCAAACAACCCTGAGTAAGCAACCTGTGTCCAGGTGCAATTTTACAGGTTCATGTGTCAAGTGGCCAGAACGGCCATGGTTCAAGGTTGGGTGGTCCGCTGGCGGCCGCCAGGACCGCCCGTCCGAAGGAGCCCGTCTGCAAGTCAAAGCAGTAGTGTCTTTGGAAGGTCTGGAGGGAGGACCAGGTAGCCGCTTTGCATATGTCGGCTACCGGTACCAAGCGTAGGTTGGCAACTGAAGTCGCGAGCGCCCTTAGCTGGTAAGCATTTGCTGGTGGTGAGGGCCTGGTGCCGGCTTGGTCCAGGCAGAAGGAGATGCAAGCAGAAATCCAGAGGGATAGGGTATGCTTGGTGACCAGTCGGCCCGACTTGTTTTGGTCGTAGGAGACAGAGTTGTGTGCTTAGTTTCTGGGCCGCAGTCCTGAGAAGGTAGAGGCGCAAGGCCCTGATGCAGTCCAGTTTGTGTAGCCGCTCCTCCTCGGGGGAAGCATGGAGCTCCGGGTGGAAGGTAGGAAGTTCTATAGTTTGGTTGATTGTGGAAGGCCGAAGCTATCTTCAGAACAAATCTAGGGTGTGTCTGGAGGGAAGCGCGGTCCCCGGAGAGCTGTGTGTATGGTGGGTGTGCCACCAGAGCCTGGAATTCACTGATGCGCCTGGCCGAAGTGATGGCGACCAGGAATAGGGTCTTCCAGGAGACTAGCTTGATGTCAGCCGACTGCATGGGCTCGAAGAGAGGTGTAGGGTTAGCTGGTTGAGGACCACGTTGAGGTCCCAGTGTGGTACGGGCTTCCTGATTGGGGGGTGAAGGTTGGAGAGGCCCTTTATAAAGCATGTGACGATGGGAAGTTGTGCAATGGAGCTGTCCCCTGGGTGGTCGTGGAAGGCTGAGATGGCTGCTAGGTGGACACGGACGGACTGCGTCTGCAGGCCTTGAGTTAAAGATGTCAGGTACTGCAGGATGGTTGGTATGGGGCAGGAGAGAGGATCTAGCCCTTGAGGAGCACCAGGCGGTGAAGAGCCGCCACTTGAGGCTGTAGGACTTTCTGGTCGAGGGGCAGCGGGATGCAAGGACCACTTGTTCGACCTCATGTGGAAGGTGAAAAGGGGACAAGGCTATCCGCTCAGCTTACAGGCTGTTAAGGCAAGTGTTCGTAGGTTGGGATGGGGGGTATTCCCGTCGTCCTGTGAGAGTAGGTCCGGTTCCAGGGGTAGCCGGATCGGAGGGTGCACTGCCAGTCAGTGAAGAAGCAGGAACCACCCTTGCTGTGGACAGTGTGGGGCCACTAGGATGGCCTGCGCTCTGTCGGAAATGTGTTGGATGGTCCTGGAAATCAGCGGGATGGGGGGAAAGGGCATACACTAGAGACCACTCCCCCCACGACACGTCGAATGCATCTGCTGCGTGGCTCTGAGTGGAGGGGCATTTTGAGCAGAAGGTCTTGCATTTCGTGTTCCCTTCTGTGGCAAAGAGATCGACTGTCGGTTGGCCCCATTCTTGGAAGAGAGAGTGGGCCACTTGGGGTTTGAGGGACCACTCGTGTGGGTTGAGCTTCTGGCTGAGTCTGTCCGCTAGCTCGTTCTGCAGACTGGGGAGGTAGAAGCCAATCGGTAATTGCATTGAAGCATTCAATAAGTGGAACAAGGTTTGGCTGCTTGATTTTAATTGGAGCGAAAATCAGTACATCAGCATAGATCAGACTAGAGATGTTAAAAGAACGGATGATGTCACAAATGGGTTGCATATAAATGTTAGAGTAGAGCCAAAAGGGATGATCCTTGGGGTACTCCTTGTTGCTGATGGAATGGTTCCGATGTTGAGGAGCCTATCCGTACTTGTTGCCAGCGGTTCATGAGATAGGATTTGCACCATTCCCAGGCAAGGCCATGAATTCCCTTTTCCTGGAGGCGGAGAGAGAGGAGTTGTACATGGTTAACAGAATCAAATGCAGCCGCTATATCAAGAAATATGAGCACGAACCCATTCTCAATTTTGTCAATACCTCTGGACAATGTATTGATGAGTATAGTGAGTAGAGTCTCTACACCATGTGACTCACGGAATCCATGCTGACAAGGATCAAGAGGGGCTGACATGTCAATGTGTTGTAGTTGCATTTGAACCACCTTCTCTATAAGTTTGGCTAGATAGGGTATACTTGAAATCGGGCGGTATGAGTCTGTCTTTGCTGGGTCAAGTTTGTTGCTTTTCAGGAGAGGGTGTATGGAAGTTTGTTTCAGGGTTTCTGGGAATGTTCCTGTTGTGAAGGAGAGTTCCATGATGTAGACTAGAATTGAGCTAAGTTCTACACGCATCGATCTGATCCAATGGGCAGGACAAGGATCATTCGGCGCCGTAGTGGTGTTGATGGTGGCAATAAGGTCAGCAATGTACTTCTCTGTCGGAGAGGTGAATTTGTCAATGGTTGATGTATCTGGGGGAGGAAGCACGGTGTGGAGCTTTGCGTAAAGTTTGTTTTTATAACTTTAGATTGTAGGTACTCGGCGAAGGACTGGGGTTGGATAGAAACTGTTTGATTGGAGGAAGGTGTCTTGGTTAGGGCTTTAGCAATGCTAAAGAGGTCACATGGTTTATTTAACGATCTAAGGAGGGTATCAGTGTGGTGCTCTCATTTTTTTGTAAATTTTCTCACGGTGTTGCTTCAGGGTGTTCTCATAAGCTGACTTGTCAGATGTGGATTGAGATTTGCGCCATTTTCTTTCTTGCTTTCTTAGAAGCTGAAGTGATGCACGTAATTCAGCAGAGAACCAAGGGGCTGGTTTTCTATTTCGTGGTTGTTGGATGCTGGTGATTTTTTGGATGAAGGTAGATGTGAGCAAGAGGTAAGGGTGGAGTTCCATCTATGGATCATTTCATCAAGGTTCTGCGCTGGTTGACGGAGTGCTGGAAGAGTGCTGCTGAGGAAGTCTTCTCTGTCCAAGGATTTGAAACGAGTTTTTGCTCCTGAAGAGGTTGAGTTTGCTTGGTTGAAGTTTGGGTATGTTGGTATGGGATTTGGAAGGAGATTACATTGTGGTCTGACCATGGAACTGGTGTGGAAGATAGGAAGATATTCTTGATCAATTCAGATTGAGGGGCAAAGATGAGGTCAAGGGCGTTTCCCTTGAGATGTGTTGGACAGTTCACCAGCTGGGTATAACCAAGGTCCTTCATAGTATCAAGGAATGTATCAGAGTAGGTCGGCTGCAATGAGGCGAGGTTAAAATCTCCAATCAGCCAATTAGGTTTGCTGGGGCTTCCAGGGTTACAGGCAAGGTCTATAATGTTGGATAAATCTTCTGGAGGTGAAGAAGGAGCTCTGTAAATAAGATTTATGTTGACATATTTGTTAGCAATAGATAATGTTTCCATGTGCAGGATACTCATTGAGGCTAGCGATTGGAGCTGGAGATTACTTTTTGAAAGGATGAGGACGACTCCTCCTTTCCGGTTGCTTCTATGACAAGTGTGCATCACATAGCCGTGGGGGATGAGTTGATTTATGATGACGGTATCTGTGCCTGATAGCCAGGTTTCTGTGACCATGAGAATATCAAGGTTCTGAGTGGTGATAAGGTCTGTGATGGCTGGCCATTTTTTTTTTAAATTGATCGTGAGTTTGAGAGCACATTTTAGGTTGTCTTGTAGAAGAATGTTTTTAGGCTCCGGACTAAAGGAATTGTTAATGGAAATATATAGTAAGTACGAATGCCTGATATGATGTGCATGTGGTTGTGTGTGGTGGGAACTGCTACTGTTTCTCCTTCCCAGGCTATGTAGGATAGGGATATAGTTATGGGTGGGTGATAAGGCTGAAGTATTTTGAATGGTGTCAGCTAAGAGGTAAAAGCTAAATATAGCAAATGAGATGGCCATGTTAGGGTGACAGGCTAGTAACAATAGTATATTAATTCAAATCACAGTGGTAAGTTGTTGGCAACAGTACAATGGTGACTAGCACTAATACGGCTACTGGCAACAGTATAGTGATATAAAACAGTGATAAGTTACTGGCAACAGTACAATGGTTACTAGCACTAATAAGGCTACTGGCAACAGTATAGTGATTAAGTAGAAATAATATGCGGTGGCTATACTTGCGAGGCTATACTTGCGATAAGCAGCAGGGGAGAACAATTATCTGAAGAGAGATGTTGGTTCAGGTCCCTGTCGTGTGGTGTCTGTTTGCTGGCGCTGGGCTGTTCGTGGGAGTATGGCTATGACTGTGCCGTTGGTGAGCGAGCTCAACCTCGGGGGAGCTCAAGCTGCTGGATGGTTGTGAGAGTCCTGGATTTACCGGCCATTGAGCTGTGTGGGCCAACTGCCTAAGGGCCACGCCAAAGGGCCCTCTAGCGAGGCCCTCAGGCGTGGGCCCGCCCGCTGGCGCTTCTTTTTATCTGTGCAGATCTGCCCCGATTGGGCAGCGGGAGCCGATGGGACATCCGGTGATGAGGCCCTTGGTCAGCACGTGGCAACACTCCCTCCTGGGAGCTGTGCAGGGCAGAAGAGGACAGTCTCGGAGCTGGCGCTTCTTTTTATCTGTACAGATCTGCCCCGATTGGGCAGTGGGAGCCGATGGGACGTCCGGCGATGAGGCCCTTGGTCAGCACGCGCAGCACTCCCTCCTGGGAGCTGTGCAGGGCACAATGTATGTGTCCTATTATACTCTGGTGTCGATTTTTCTTCACTAAAGGGGCCCCCCACCCATGTCGCTAAGGTCCCCTTCCACCAAATCTGGCATGACTTTTTTATAAAATTCCATGCCCAGTCTCAGGCCCTGGACCTTTTTAGCCAATTTCAAGTCTTTAACACCTTGCATTTCCACTCTAGTGATAAGTGTGTTCAAGCTTTGCAGCTCTTCTGACTATTCAGGTATTTACAATCCCTAAAAATTTATTTTGTCTACGTCCCCCTCCCCTCCACTGTATGCTTGTCTACAAAGCATTGTCATTCTTGGAGCCTCTGTAGAAACTAACCCTTTGCCATCCTTAACCTGAGATCACGTTTTGCCCTATTACGCACTAGATGGACTAATAGTAAGGCACGCAAGCTGCCCCATCTATGTAGATTGTGTTTATGAATAAAAATATTTTGTTGGGCTTGTGCTATTACAGTGAAAGTGGTGGAGTAAATTAAAAAGCAAATCAATGGAATTCTATATTCCTCTCTCAGCTGGAATATATTGTCTATTGTATTTTGTTAACTCAATCCTCTCAGATCTTCCTCCCTGTTCTTTTTATCCAGTGCTACATAATCCATTATCCATTCTCTCATAGCTGCTTTTGCAGCTTCGCAGTAGGTTGCTGCTGAGCCTGACCCCCTTTTTTTGTACAAAAGGCCTGGTTAGAATCAAAAACAAATTTCTTAATGCCTTTACTAGAAAAATATGCTGGATTCAGCTTTCAGATAGTTATGGTCAACATTATTGGCATCCTTTTATATTAGGTGTGTGAGTGTACAAAATCTTGAGAAACAGTTGGAATATTTCCAATTATATGTCGTTATGGTTTATGGTTATGGTTTAGGTACTTGATATACTGCCCTTTACCCTGTGTATCAGCAGTTTACAAACTTATGCTAACATGCACTTTTTATTCATAATATTTTAATAGTATGGTCGAAGATGTACAACAAAAATGTCTGAAACTTAGACGTAGCAATTTTTGAGAAAAACCAAAATGATCTGGACCAGGATTAATGGCAACCTTCATTAATATTTGGTTGCACAACCCTTGGTGCTGATGACTGCTACAAGAAATGTTTGGATGCTATCTAAGATTTTTTGTACATCTGTCTGCTGGTAGTATCTCCCACTCTTCAACTACAATTTATTCCAGTTCATGAATGTTTCCAGGATTCCTTTTTCCAATCACAGATTTCAGCTCTTTTCAAGGGTTCTCGATTTGGCTGAGATCAGGACTCCTTGCTGGTCAGTTTAGAGTCAATTATTTTCCTTTTCAACCATTTTTTGTACTTTTGGATATGTTTTGGGTCATTGTCCTGCTGAAGGACCCATGACCTTCAACCCAGATCTAGCTTTCTGACACTAGGTAGCACATTTCGCTCCAAAATACCTTGATAGTCCTCTGACTTTGATTCCTTTATGTTCCAGGCCTCCAGTTCCTGAGGCAGCAAAACAGCCCCACAACATTATGGAACCTCTACCATATTTAACTGTAGAAAGGGTGTGTTTGTTTTTCCTTATAAGCTTCATTTCTCATTTCTTTGCCTATAAATAGTAACATAGTAAATGACGGCAGATAAAGACCAGTATGGTCCATCTAGTCTGCCCAGTAAGATGGCAAGAGTAGGTGCACCTGCCGCTCCATGCAGGCCACCCCTCCCCATGTCTTTGTTTTAGGGGTGAACCCACCGCTCCGTGTAGGACACCCCTGTATGTTGAGAAATTAGATAAGTTTATTGTGAATTTATCCTGTTGCTGTAAAGGGATCCACTGTGTCTGTCCCATGCCATTTTGAATTCTGTCACTGTATTTTCCCCCACCACTTCCATCGGGAGGGCATTCCGAGCATCCACCACCCTTTCAGTGAAAAAGTATTTCCTGACGTTGCCTTTCAATTTACCCCCTTGCCAGCTTCGTTATGCCCTCTAGTTTTACAGCTTCCCCGTCTTTGAAAGAGGTTTGTTCATTATTTCTCTTTAAGTATTTAAATGTCTGAATCATATCTCCTGTCCCTCCTCTCCAGAGTGTACATATTTAGGTCTTCAAGTCTCTTCTCATAAGGCTTCTGACCAATATTCCCTGTAAGCTGCGCTGGGTCTGCTGCCAACATTCCTGCCGGGGGGGGGGGGTGGTGCAGTGCGATCGATCCGCCCCTCCCCCCACCGGCATTCGGCAGAGGACCCGGCGCAGATGAAAGGGAACATTGCTTCTGACGCAGGCTCCAAATCATTTTGGTCACCTTCCTCTGAACAGTTCCAGTCTTTTTATATCCTTTGCAAGATATGGTCTCCAAAACTAAACACACTATTCCAAATGAGGCCTCACCAGTGACTTATACAGTGGCATTAGTACCTCTTCCTTTCTGCTGGTAATTCCTCTTTGTATGCAACCCAAAATCCTCCTGGCTTTTGCCACTGCCTTGTCGCACTGTTTTGCCACCTTGAGATACGCAGAAATAATCACACCAAGATCCTTCTCCTGGTCCATGCACACCAACCTCTCGCCCCCTATCGTGTACATTTCCCCTGGATTTCTGCTTCCCAAGTGCATGACGCTGCACTTCTTCGCATTAAATCTTAACTGCCAAGCATTAGACCATTCTTCTAGCTTTTGCAGATCTTTCCTCATGTTATCCACTCCCTCAGGGGAATGCACTCTGCCAATTTTTGTGTCATCTGCAAAAAGACACTTTTCCATGCAGTCCTTCAGTAATATCACTCACAAATACATTGAACAGCGCCAGGCCCAGGACCAAACCCTGGGGCACCCCACTAATCACTCTCCTTTCATCCGAGTGAGCTCCATTTACCATAACCACCTGTCGGTCAGTCAACCAATTTCTGATCCAGTTCACCACCTTGGGACCCATCACCAAACTACTGAGCTTATTGATAAGCCGCCTATGAGGAATAGTATCAAAGGCTTTGCTGAAATCCAGGTAGATGACATCCATCGCATGCCATTTTTTGTGTACTGAAATGTTTTATTCGATGTAAACCGCGCTGATGTCAAATAGTGCGGTATATAAGAAATGTAAATAAATAAATAAATGCCCTTGATCTAGTTCTCTGGTCACCCAGTCAAAGAACTCAATCGGATTTGTTTGGCAAGATCGTCCTTTGGTAAAACCATGTTGCCTCAGATCATGCAACCTGTTGGTTTTGAGAGAGTCCACTATTCGCGCTTTCAGAAGCGCCTCCATTACTTTTCCCACCACCGAGGTAAGGCTTACGGGCCTGTAGTTTGTCACATCTTCCCTGTCACCACTTTTGTGAAGAGGTACTACAACCGCCCTTCTCCAGTCCTGAGGAACTACTTTTTCCAAGGATCTGTTGATAACATCCTTTAACAGCCCTGCAAGAACCTCTGAGCTCTTTCAGTATCCTGGGATGTGTCCCATCCGGTCCCATGGCCTTGTTCACTTTCAGTTTTTCAAGTTGTTCTAACACATCTTCAGTGAATGGTGTGGTATCTACTTCATTCCCATTTTTATATTTGGGAGTCACAGATGGTCCTTCTCCAGGATTTTCTTTAGTAAAAACAGAGCAGAAGTATTTAGCAATTTTGCTTTTTCAATGTCACTTTCCACAAATCCGTTCCCAGCACTTCTGAGTCCTGCAATTCCATCTCTGATTTTCCTCCTCTCCCGAATATACCTGAAAAGTTTTGTCGCCACGCTTCACATCTTTAGCCATCCTTTCCTCTGCCTTTGATTTTTCTTTCCTTATTTCTCTTTTTGTCTTTTAGTTTGATCCTGTATTCCTTACTGTGTTCTTCTGTTTGCAAGCTTTTGAATTTTGTGAACGCTGTGTTTTTTGCCTTTTATTTATGTATCGCTGGTCTGCATTGTCAAAGAACTCAAGTTTGGTTTCATTGGTCCACAGAAAATTTTCCCAGAAGGACTGTTTCTCAAGGTGCCTTTTTCGTCTTTGAGCAGTGGGGTCCTCCTTTGCCTTTGCTCTTGATGTCCTCCTTTTGTTTAGTGTGCAGTATGTCTTGAAGTTCTTGACAGTTCCATGAGTAGAAAACGTCTTAACATTGCGAACTGTAGGCACAGGAATCCCAAGGTCTTTGAAGATGACCTTATACCTCTTTGAAGTTTGATGTTTGATGCATTTTCTGACAGTCTCGGGCAGTTCTCTTGCCTTCACCATTGCAAAAATGGAACAGGGAGTGAATGTGGCCATTTTAAACATTAGAGCCATCGTTCATTGGTTGATTCAAGTCATGCGAGTACTGACAATTGATCACAGGTATTTCTAACTTTACTGCAATAGAAATGTGGTTCTTCTGTTCAAACTGATTTGAATTGTTTAAGGGTGCCAGTAATCATGTCCTGGCAATGTCCCAGTTTTTATACTATTTCCTTTTTAAACTGGTTTTGTTTTATTTGAGTCTTATGTATCAAATGTGTACATATGAAGTCCAAAGCCATTTCACTGGCCACTTATTTTTAGGACATATTGGATGTTAAGGGGTTGAACTAGAAGGGTGCCAATGTTGACCACCATTGTAAAATCCTTGTTGCCTCTGACCTATTTCACTACAATTTTTCAATGAGGAATAGTCTATCATATTCTCTTCCAAATATTGTGCTCTGCAGCCTGGTGGCCAAGAGTTCAGAAGCAGCAAATCAATTCTAGAGTAGACTGTACTTGAGTTTAAAGTCAAAAGGTAAACTCCTGCTCACGTGAGTGTAAATACTGCTAGGCACCAATAACATTCAATTCTGCCATTACAAAATTTACTCGCTTCTCAAAATGACTGGGTGCTTTTTTTCACCCTGCCAGACTACAGCCCAACTACGGGTTGGCAACCAATTTTTAATATCACCCCATCAATGGAACCTTAATGTCTACTACTGTTCCAGAGTACCCTTTCTTACATTGCACCTCCTGAAGTGCCTCCTGAAGTGCCAGGCTATAAAAGTAGGGAATGGGATCCTCCTTGACCAGGGGACTCTGCTGCAGAAGTCCCCTCCGAGGTAGTAATGAAGAGGACCAAGGACCATAGAGGAGAGAGATGGCCCACTATGAATGGCACCCAACCCACTGCCCACAGATCCTACCTCCAACTTTTTTTTCACTTTGGCATTCCCCTGGGTGGCCATCAGATCACACTCTAGAGCTCATCATGTGGAGGAGATGGCCAATGTGAGGATTTAGCTCTCCTTTCCAGGATCCAGTGTTCCAACTGAGGAAGCCTGCTTGCATGTTGATGCCTGCTGTGTGGGCCACAAACAGCCTCTCAATGAGCACCCACCGCAGCACTTCCACCTCTGTGGCCACCATGGAGCAGTGAATGCCACCCTGCTTGTTGACACATGCCACTTTTGGCATTATCCAAGAACACTCTGACCACTTTGCTCTCCAGAGTCGGGCAGATCATCCTGGCATCTAGTCTGTAGAGCAACCAGGAGACTTCCTGAGGGAATCAGCAACCCTGAACAAACAGACCCAGAGAATGCACCCTCCCCCCCCCCTATCCCAAGCAGGTTGACATCCGTAGTAACTATCGCCCAATCTGGTGGCTTCAGAGACATCTCAACAATGAAGTAGGGAGACCAGCGAGTTAGGTGTCCCTGCAGAAGGTGCATGTATGCCCTGGCCCAAGGTACCAGTCCCAGGGTCGACACTATTAATGCAAAGAGCTGCCTGAGGGGGAAAAAAGAAAACCTATGCAGCAGCTGCAGTCTGCCTAACTTTTTTTTCCAGGGTGTGAGAAACCCTGCCCAAGCAAGTATTAAAGTGGGCAAAGAATACTTGGTCTAAGGGAACTAGGCATTCCTTTGCTAGTTGATCACCTATACCAGCGTCTCCAACCACCGGGATCACTTGGATAGTGTCTGCCTTGGGACTTCTCCATGGAGTCAGACCAAATCAACAAGTCGTCCAGATCCAGGTGAAGCCAGATTCCTTGCATGTGCAGGAAGACTGCCATCATAATGACCTTTTGAGAAGGTGCAAGGCAGGTTCACCAGCCCAAAAAGCTGGGCATGAAACTGAAAATGGCAGCCCTGGATGCAGAAGCAGTGGTGCTCCTGGATCAGAATACGGAAGTATGCTCTGGAAAGCTCAAAGGAGGTTAAACTCCCCTTGCTAGACTGACACAATGACCAACCTGAAGGTCTCTATATGAAAGTGGGGCACTCTTAGCTTGGCACTGACCATCTTCAGGTCCAGAATGGGTTGGAGGGACCTTCTGCCTTTGGGCACCATAAAACAAATGGACTATAACCCTGACATTGTACTGCTGAGGGCACTGGTATGGGTCTACAACTGCAGGAGGTGCTGAGGTTTCCTCAACTGCCATTTTTAAGGAGCCATAAAAGGTGATCTGAAGCTCTGCAGACTAGTGTATACCCCTTTTCAAGGACTTTGGACCAACTGATCTGACATGAGGTTCCATCCTGACTAAAACAGACAGACACTCCTCCCCCCAACAAACTATACCTCAAAGGGACTTGTTGGATCTCATTGAGAGGGCTTATGGGCTTCCAAGAAGTCCATCGCAAGTCCCAAGATCACTCAGATCCCCAAAAGGACTAATACTACTTGGGCTTAAATCTATAGGAGGAATAGGCCCTAAACTGCCCCATGCTCTCCAAAGAGCCCGATGTGAGGAAAGTCTGCAACCTCTGGACCTATTTTCCAGGATCTCTCTAGGTGAGCTTCTCCAAGGTTTTTCATAAGCTTCTCTAGGTCCTCCCCAAAGAGCAACCTGCCCTTAAAGGGGAGCTTGTTAACTGCAGTTTGGATGTGGCATAGGCAAACTAATTCCAGAGCCAGAACCACCTTCAGACCACCAAAGCTACCACCATAGATTTGGAGATCCTGATCAAGTTTGTACAGGTCATCCACAAAAAACAATGCTCCAGACTCTGATCGTTCTACCTCTGGGCTGTCAGCAATTGCTGAATCCTCAGTAAGAGCATTCAGGCTACCACACCCACACAATGATGCCTAAAATTTGAAGGCTGAAGCTGTGAAGGTATCCTTGAGGAGGGCTCCCACTCTATCTTGAGTCTCCTTCAGTGCAGCATCATATTCCACTAGAATGATTGGTCATGTGCTTCATCACTGCTATGACCAGGGCATCCCCCTTAGGGACCTTAAAAAGCTGTTCCATCTTCCCTTGGGGTAGAGGATACAGCCATGCCATGACGTTAATATCCCTTAACCCTAGCCCACTGAGAGAACACAAGCTTTCCTAAGGGCTCTGGGAGGGGAAAGAAACCAAAGGGATGCCACAATCCTTCTAGGATAGGATGCACTTGTAAAACCTCCGGGGGGGGGGGGGGGGGGGTGTAATGTACAGACATGGAATCTGAATAAGGGTGGAAAGATGGATCAGACTAACTCTCCTGCCTCCAGTGACTTGCTCAGAGGGGACAGAGGAAGGCTCTCAGAGAAATAGGCAAAAATGAAGGGCAGTGGTACTTAACCCCCCTTCCTGCCAAAGGTAGAGATACCGGGGGGCACAGGGTATTCTAATGCCTGGAACAAGCTACCTGGGTTGATATGTCAGGCTCCATTTCTGGCTCTTTTCAATTCCAGGCTAAAAACTCACCGCTGCTTTTTGATCCTGATCCACTTGGTCTCATACTCTCCAACTGTTTCCTTACCATATCCTAGAATGATTGTAAACTCTGAGCAGGGACGGTCTTTTACATGTCTCTGTATAGTACTGCATATGCCTTTTGGCAGTATACAACTGAGTAGTAGTAGAGTGCCCTATAGAAGGACTGCCATGTAGCTACCAGACAAACAGCCTGCAGCTGCCTTGTATTCCCCTTCAGCTTGGCCCATGCTGCCATCAAAGATGGCTGCCATTCCTGTAGACAGGAAAATAATGGATGATTGTGGTTAGAAGGGGAGCCCAATGCTGATTTTGCTACTGTGGAGGAGCCAGACATTGCCAAAAAAAGGGCTTTGAGGCTTCCCCTCCACACTTGGGGCAAAAAAGTCAGCCACAGAGCTCCCTCAGTGGTAGCCCCATACAGCACACCTCGGTGCACATAGCATTGTGGCAGAGCTCAAACATGGCCAAAGAGAAAATTGCAGCAAAAGAACCTCTGATCAATAAGAGAATCCCTGCACCTGTCAGGCTAGTTAGAGAAACTCAGATTGTCTTTAGCTACCCATACAGGCCTGGCTACCTAAAAATTCCCTCTTTATTATTTTTGTCTCATTTTTGGCTCAGTCTTTGCTACTTGAACAAACATCTTTTATTTTTAAAAAAGTGGATAGGGAAGGAGGTAGTCTGGCTCTGAACTTACTTATCCTTTCTTAGGAGTCCCATGGGAGCTGCCCGTCTGCTCCAGTCTGCTGATGCTGGAACCTGTGGGTAACAGCACTAGATGCAGGGCAACTGTCTCTGCTCAGAGCTTAGGTATGAGCTAACACTGGGCCAAGGTTTTGCACAGGCCACAAAACCGTGAGCTGGATCAGGGGAGACGGGCCTATCTGCACCGCAGCATCAGTCCACATACCTTTTTGCTACTTGCTGAAGGCAGACAACTCTGGCTTCTCTGTGATGCACCAGCAAACACACAAATGTTGATATCAAAGTTGATCTGGTCTGCTTCCACCTATTGGCTGGGAACATAACCCACTTGTCTGGACTTTTCTAGCAGGATAAGAGATTGGTGGAAGAGTGTGTGGTGTAGATGTGCTGAGGGGAGAGGGAAACTGAGAACTGGGGGAGAGGGGAGAGCATGATGGGGGGGGGAGCATGATAATAGATGGGCATAAGAGAGTGAGAAATGTGGACCAGTAGAGGAAGGAAGGAAGGACTGGCAGGATTTTGAGCACTTCCCTACCTTTTGTTTTGGCCATGAGTCTTGCCCAAATGTATAGTACCTGTTCTGCTCTTGATATTTACATATGGACTGGTCACTTGCCATGAACTGTACTCTTTTTTGCTGGGATGAGGGGATTTGTGTTGCACTAACTAGTTCAGCACCCCAATCATTTTTAAAAGTTGGCTCCTATGCCTGGGGGGAGGGTATGCTGAGCTTTCATGACTGCAGTGTCCATAAGGCATAGGCTGTCTTAAATTTTGAAATATAAAATTCAGAAGCACAGCTGTAAGCTTTTGGTGGAGTCACAGAAATGATGTGACTTATGAAATGGCTTGACAGATGAAATGACCATGCAGTCTTGCATACTACATTAGAAAAGTCATACTGGTTCAAGCCCAGTAGCCTGTTCCCCAACAGTGGTCAATCAAGATCATATATATGGTTGGCATAATCTCAAAAGTAGCTAACTTACTCTGAATAAAAGGACCTTTCAGATATCTCAAACATGCTACCCTTAAATGTCTTACTGTAACTTCTTCCAGTAACAAGTACGCTTATGCTGGCAGTTCTATGGAATAGACTGACAAGTGTAGATTGGAATCTTTGCCAGTCAAGAAGCAATAATTAATATTGTAGTCTTAACCTAAGTGCAGGGAGGCTAAGTGAGTGGTAGAACTGGGGAAAGTCTCCTGATTTAGCACTTTGGGCTCTAACACTACCATGCTGGTCATAAAACCTTATCTCCAGGAACAAGCAGGAATGTAGTCTTCACATATGGCTATCGTCGGTACCAACGGAGCCTGCACGGGAACACTCCCCAGCATCCAATTAGGAAGCTTTTGGGAGCATCCCACAGCGCCTGCGTGCTGCCTTCCCACCTTTCCCAGCTGCCTCTCTCCAGTTCTTTGTTTTCCGCGGAGCCAGCAGGTCGTGTTCCTGTCACTGCAGAAAATGTTTTTCCTTATTCTTCTTTTTGTGGTCGCGTTTGCCTTCCGACACTTTACCGGTACCGCCGGTTCTTCTTTCTTTCTTTAAAAAAAAAAAATAAATTCTTTTTTCCAAACTTTTTCTTTTCCATGTGCACGTGCCATTTTGGGCCTTAGGCCCAAAATTTCCTCCACCATGGAGAAACCCGCCTCGGGTTTTAAAAAGTGCACCAAGTGTGGCAGTACCATCTCCGTCACCGACACCTATGAATGGTGTCTTAAATGTTTAGGTCCTGACCACTCCATCTCTGAATGCATGGCTTGTGCCATGATGTCTAAGAGGGGTCAACAAAACCGAGCTGCCAAGCTCAGCGCCCTTTTTTCCATCCAATGCAGCTTCGGTGGCATCGACGTCTTCCAGGGCTTCGTCTTCCTCCCATGGATCTCAGGTAACTAAACATAAGTCCAGCCTGTCCTCAAAGGGTAGATCTCCTTCTAAGCATCGAGATGCCTCTGGTGTTGCCCTTGAGGGCTCTGTACCAGCAAAATTGCTCCGGCGGGAGGCTTCGGCTTCCAAAGTATTATCGGGGCTCCAGGACGTTCTCGAGGCCTCGACCTCGGCAGAACTACTGGTGCCATGCTCTGGGGTATCGGCTGCTTCCGGTACCGATACCCAGGCATCGGCAGCGTCGATAGACCAAAGGTTCCTGGCTATTGAACGCAGTCTGGCGGCTATCCTTGCGGCATTGATGCCCTCGGAACTGCTTCAGACAGTTGTACCGGTACCGATAGCATCAACATCGGTATCGGCTTTGCCGGCACCCAGTCATGCGATGCCTTCCGGTACCGATACCCTGGTCCCAATTTCCCCCCCCCCCCCCCGGTACCGACTTTGGTTGGTATGGGTATCGGGCTCTTCAAGAGCATCCGGAAAGAAGGTACTTCGAATCCTCAGAGGACTCCAGAGCCCAGTTGGAGATTTTACAATATTCCCAAAGCTCCTAAGGAGGCAGCTACCTTGCCTATCCATGAGATTTTACATGATCTCATGTTGAGAATGTGGGAGACACCTCTCACCACCTCTCCTCACTCTCGCAGACTGGATACCATGTATCGAGTCCCTCCTTGTCCTGGATTCCAGAAAACTCAGCTTCCTCACCACTCTATTGTAGTGGAATCAGCTATGAGAAGGAGCAGGAGTGCAAAGAGGCATGCCTCTAATCCTCCAGGATGTGAGTGTAGAACTTTGGATGCTTTTGGACGTCGTACTTTCCAGGCTTCCATGCTTTCTGCCAGGATCAGTTCCTATATTTTATATATGGGAATGTTACTTAAAGAAGTCACAGGTGATTTAGAGGTTTTGAGCCCTCTTCTTCCTGAGGATAGAAGGCAGGAGTTTCTCACACTGGTCAAACATGCCCAGCATGTTTCTAAGTTTGTCAACCGTTCAGCTTTTGACTGTTTTGAGTGCATAAGCAGAACCTCTGCCATTGCCATAGGTGCACGTAGAACTTCCTGGCTCCAGGCATCCAATTTGGAGCTCTGGGTGCAGAACAAACTGGGCAATATCCCTTGTACAGGTGAATATCTATTTGGCAAAAATTGGCAAAAAAAAAGCCAATGAATTAGATGCTGACAACTCCACTTTGGATAGGCTATCCAAAGCCACAGCTGATCCTGCGAGGAAGAAATCTTTCAAGAAGCCTTTCTTAAAGAAGAGGTTTTATCCCTCTTATTCCCAGCAGGGACGTTCTGCAGGTCAGCCTATGGAGTGGAGGAGTGGCCTAGTGGTTGGGGCAAGGTACTTCAGGCCGGAAGGTCGGGGGTTCAAATCCCACTAGAGGACAGCAATCTTGGGCCAGAAGGACTGGGGTTTCTAGTCCCACAGGTGCTCCTTGTGGTCTTGGGCAAGCCACTTAACCCTCCATAGCCCATGTTCCCTTTACAATAATTATCTCCAAGTTATAATGCCCTGTTCAATGTAATTTCAGTTTGTTCAATGTAAACCGCATTGATGCAGAATAGCGCGGTATATAAGAGAATGTAAATAAATAAATAAGGGTCAGCAACCACCTAAACAAAGGAAAGCAAAGACTGCTAAGCCTCAGCCGTCTCAGCCTCCACAAGGCCTTTGACTTTCATCTAGAGAACTTAGCCTTCCTGGCCCTCAATGGACCAGAGCCTTCCACCATTCCAGGAAGGTTATGTCACGTTGCCCCCAGGTGGGAGCAGATAACAGCAGAGCATTGGACACTCTCCATTATAAGAGAGGGGTACAAGCTGCACTTTCTGTGCATGCCCCCTCCCACAATGGTAAGACAGTTCAATTCTCAGACCTCTCTCATCAACCTGTTAGGTCAAGAGGTCACTATGCTTCTTGCCAAAGGGGCAATAGAAGTACCCATTCATTAACAGGGTACAGGGTTTTACTCCCCCTATTTCCTTATCCCAAAAAAACAGGGGGATACAGACCTATTTTGGACCTCAGAGAATTGAACAAATTCCTGTTCAAGGAGAAATTCAAGATTTCTCTAGGAACTCTGCTGCCATACCTTCAGAGTCAGGATTGGCTTTGTTCTCTAGATCTCAAGGATGCCTACACCCATGTTCTCATCCATCCAACTCACAGAAAGTTCCTTCAGTTCCTTTTTCAAGGAAAGCACTACCAATACAGGGTGCTTCCTTTTGGCCTGGCCTCAGCACCAAGAGTGTTCACGAAATGCATGGCTGTGGTAGCAGCATTTCTCTGTACTCTAGGGATATTCGTCTTCCCCTACTTAGACGACGGGCTCATTCGAGCCCCATCAGAGTCAGAGGCCAGGACTTCTCTATCTTGCACAATGTGTATCCTTCAGTATTTGGGTCTGGTCATAAACATCCCAAAATCCAGTCTAACTCCCATTCAGTCTCTAGAGTTCATAGGAGCTTTGCTGGATACCAGAAAAGCAAGGGCCTATCTTCCCCAGGCCCGTTGCCTTCGCATGGTGCAGTTAGCTTCTCAGGCAGTGTGAAAACCTCATCTCACTGCCCGAGAAATGCTACAACTACCAGGTCACATGGCATCTACCGTGCATGTGGTTCCTTATGCTCGCCTCCATATGAGAGCAGCCCAGTGGACTTTATCCACTCAGTGGACCCAGGCATCAGGGTGCCTGTCAGACAAAATAGCAAACACAAATCGCCTTATTTTGTCCCTCCAATGGTGGCAGTCCACTCAGAACCTGTTGCTGGGGTCCCCATTTCAACAACCCTTACTCCAAGCAACTCTCACAAAGAGTAGTTACTCACCTGTAACAGGTGTTCTCCAGGAGCAGCAGGAATCAGTCCTCACATATGGGTGACGTCGGCGCCGACGGAGCCCTCGTGGAGCAATTTCCCCAGCTTTCAAAGAAAACTTTGGGAATTGCAGCGCGCATGCGCGGTCCCCTTCCCACCCAAGGGTGCCATCTTGCTCAGTCTGATGACATAGCTAAAAGACAGCAAAAAAATTAGCAAAAACGAAATGATAGGACTGCAACTCCAAGGGGAGGAGGGAGGGTTGTGAGGACTGATTCCTGCTGCTCCTGGAGAACACCTGTTACAGGTGAGTAACTACTCTTTCTCCAGGACCAAGCAGGAAGTCAGTCCTCACATATGGGACTCCCAAGCTTAAGGCTACCGGAGACCTCAAGCACAAAAATGAGCTCCCTCTAGCTCAGCAGCATAGAAGGAAGGAATCTTCTCTGAAAACGCCCCCGACCGGTAGCCCAACACCAGGGTCGGAGGGTAGGAGTTGCCTAAACCTCAAAGAGATTATGGAGTACTGCCTGACCGAAAGCACTTTCCCTGCGGGACTCCCTCTCCAGGCAGTAATGGGCCGCAAAAGTCTGGCTTGAAGACCAAGTAGCGGCCCGGCAGATATCTGCCAACGGAACAGAGCGGAGGTGAGCCACTGACGCAGCCTTCGCCCTAACACGATGAGCCGTGACTCGACCCTCCAACGAGAGGCCGGCTGCCCCATAAGCCCAGGCGATACAGTCAGCTACCCAAATGGACAAGGTACGCTTGGAGACAGGTAGCCCCAAGTTATTGGGGTCAAAAGAAACGAAGAGCTGAACAGCCCTCCTATGCTCCCGCGTACGGTCAAGGTAGAAGGACAAGGCCCTCCTACAGTCCAGGGTATGCAGGACCGTTTCAGCCCGGCTGGAGTGTGGCCTGGGAAAGAAGGTCGGAAGAACCACCTCCTGGTTGAGATGAAAAGGAGAAACCACTTTTGGAAGAAACTTAGGGTGAGTACGTAAGACCACCCTATTCCTGTAGAATCTAGTGTAAGGAGGATCAGACACTAGGGCCTGCAGTTCACTAACACGCCTAGCAGAGGTAAGGGCTACCAAGAACAAGGTTTTCCAAGAAAGAAAACTAAGAGGGCAGGTAGCCATAGGTTCGAAGGGCGGACAGGTAATCCGCTGCAAGACCACATTCAGATCCCATTCAGGGGCTGGTGGACGCAAAGGAGGCTTAAGCAGAAGGAGGCCTTGGAGAAAACGAGCCACTAAAGGGTGGTTGGAAAGAGGCCTGCCATCCACCGGTGCGTGATGTGCAGAGAGAGCACTAAGGTGGACTCTGACAGAGTTGGACTTAAGGCCCAGATTGGAGAGGTAAAGCAAATATTGCAAGACCACTGCCACCAAGCAGGAGAAGGGATTCTCAGACTGCAGAGCACACCACACGGAGAAACGACGCCACTTAAGAGCGTAGGACTTCCGGGTGGAGGGCCGCCTGGAGGCCAAGACGACCTCTTCCACCTCCCGAGGCAGCAGGAGGGGAGCAAGGACTACCCTTTCAGCAGCCAGGCCATCAGATGAAGGGATCGGAGGTTGGGGTGTAGGAGAGACCCGTGGTCCTGTGTCAGGAGATCGGGTTGAAACCCCAGAGGAAGAGGAGTGTCCACCGCTAGCTGCATTAGAAGCGGGAACCAAGGTTGCCTCGGCCACCGGGGAGCCACGAGGATCAGCGAGGCTTTGTCTCGGAGAACTTTGAAGAGTGTTCGAGACACCAGCGGCATGGGAGGAAAGGCATACAAGAGGCCTGTGGACCATGGAATCAGAAAAGCATCCGGCGCTACTCTGAGAGGATGCGGTTGTCGAGAGCAGAATCTGGATAGTTGCCGGTTCAGAGGACTGGCAAACAGATCCATGGTGGGGAGTCCCCACTTGAGGAAGATCTGCTGAACCACTAATGGATCCAATCTCCACTCGTGTGGTTGGAGGATCCTGCTTAGTTTGTCTGCCAGGTAATTTTCCTGACCTGGGAGATAGACCGCTTTGAGGAGTATGCCGTGGTCGACTGCCCGAGAGCACAGCCGTCGTGCCTCCTGACAGAGAAGGAAGGAGCCTGTGCCTCCTTGTTTGTTCACGTAGAACATTGCTACTTGATTGTCCGTCTGGACCAGTACCGACTGGTGAGAAGTGAGGTGGGAGAAGGCTCTCAGAGCTAGGCGGATGGCTCTGAGCTCCAGGAAGTATATCTGCTGCGCAGACTCCCAAGGAGTCCAGAGGCCTTGAGTACATGTCCTTTGGCAATGTGCTCCCCATCCCAGGAGAGAAGCATCGGTTGTTAGTACCTGAGAAGGAGGAGGAGATTGAAAATCTACTCCCAGTACTAGGTTTGGCAGATGAAGCCACCACCGCAGAGAAGAGACCAGCAGGTCTGAGACTTGTGGGCAGGGCGCATGTTCAGGCGGGCATTGGGGGTCACATGGACCGTGGAAGCCATATGGCCGAGCAGTCTCAGAAATTGCCTGGCAGAGACCAGGGAATTGCTGCGAAAGTGGCTGGCGAGATTCATGAGCCTGTGGGCCCTGTCCAGAGGCAGGAAGGCCCGCGCCTGAATTGTGCTTAACCTTGCGCCGATGAATTCGAGATCTTGAGAGGGGAGCAAAGTGGACTTTGCGAAGTTTATGACAAAGCCCAAGTGCTGGAGCAGAGACACAGTGCGATGAATGGCTTGAGTGGTCTCTTGGGAAGACTGGGCCCGGATGAGCCAGTCGTCCAGGTATGGAAACACAAAAAGGCCTTTAAGTCTGAGATAGGCCGCCACCACTGCCAGGCATTTGGTGAAAACCCTGGGGGCGGAGGATAGGCCAAAGGGCAGGACCCTGTACTGGTAATGATTTCCTCCCACAACAAATCTGAGATATTGTCTGTGGTCTGGATGAATAAGGATGTGAGTATAGGCATCCTTTAGATCTAAGGAGCATAGCCAGTCTCCCTGCTGGAGGTAGGGCAGCAGGGTTCCAAGGGTAAGCATCTTGAACTTTTCCCTTGCCAGGAACTTGTTGAGGTTTCGCAAGTCCAGGATGGGTCTGAGGCCTCCTGTTCTTTTTGGTATCAGAAAGTACCTGGAATAAAAGCCGTGACCTCTCATGTGGTGGGGCACCGGTTCCACAGCCTGTTCCAGAAGAAGACTTGCCAACTCCTGAAGGAGTAAGTCCCTATGCAGAGGGAGTCTTGGAGGCTCCCCTGGAAAGTAGGAGGGAGGTACCTGGTGAAAGTGTAGTAGATAGCCTTTCTGAACTATATGAAGAACCCAGGTATCTGTGATGGCTGACCACCTGTGGGCAAAGTGTGCTGAGAGAAACCAGCTGAGGGGAAGAGGCTATGCTGATGGAGTCAAAACCCCCCACCCTGCTGAGCAGGGGCCGGCGTAGTGGGCTTGGGGGCCTGCTGCCTACGGGACCCATTACCCCGTCCCTTGGCCTGCTGACTCTTTTGGGGAGCTGCTGAGGCCTGATACTGAGGGTAGTATTTATAGGCAGCCGCCTTCCTCGGGTAAAAGGGCTTTTTCCCCAAGCCCTTTTTCTTCTGAGAAGGGGCAGAGGTTTTTCTGGACAGCCTAGTTCTGGTCAGAGTCTCGGTCTCGATTTGTGCAGCCTTTTCAGCCATGGGTTTGCCAAAGAGGTTTTCACCTCTGCAGGGGACATCGACCAACTTGTCCTGGACCCATGGCTCGAGGTCGGATGACTGAAGCCAAGCCTGTCGGCGGGCACCGATGCCGGCTCCGGCTACTCGAGCCGATGCTTCGAAGCCATCGTAGGCTGCTCGAGAGATAAACTTCGAGCACTCTCGAATCCCAGTGGACAAGGCTTGGAACCTCTGCAAAGGTTCCTCGGAGAGACCAGCAGAGAACCTGGCAATTTCCTTTGCCAGATCTCGGAGATACATGCCCATATAGAGCTGGTAGGTCTGGACTCGAGAAGCAAGCATGGAGCCCTGGAAACACTTTCTACCGAGGGCATCCAGGCTCCGGGCCTCCCGGCCGGGAGGCACCGAGGAGTGCATCTTTTGACTCTTGAGTCTATGCATGGCCGATTCCACCACCATGGAATGGTGCGGTAGTTGTGCCTTTTGGAACCCGGGGCTCTTGCGGACTCGATAAATGGAATCGACCCGCTTGCTTAAGACCGGCGCCGATGCTGGGTTTTCCCACATGCAGAAGAGAAGTCGCTCCAGCATCGGAGGAACCGGTACAGTAAAGGCCTCCTTCGGGGGAGAGTCATACTGGAAGGCATCGAGCTCCTCGGCTCGAGGCTCCTCCTCGGGATCTGCGGGGAATGCCAAGGCCTTAGCCATATCCCGCACGAAGTCCGAGAACCGGGTGTCCTCCGGGGGGGACCGTCTCCGAGGTTCAGACTTGGGCGAGTCCGATGGGACACACCGAGTCCGAAAACTACCAGGGGACTCTTCATCCTCCGATTCCCAGTCGGACTCCTCGGAGGAGGAATCGAGTGGCTCCGGTCGGGCGGGCACCGATGCCCTCCGCCCCGACGACCTCGGTCCCGAACGGGAGGCCGAGGGAGACCGCGACCGAGGATCGACTCGAGCTCGGATGGACTCGAGGATCGGCTCAGTCTCCGGGGTCGACTTGGACGTCAACGTCCCGGTGACCGGGGCAGACGCATTGGCAAGGCCAGCGATCAATGCCCGCTGCTGGTCCATGAAGGCAGCCAAACTGCTCTCCAAGGCCGTCAACCTGAGTCCAAGCTCAGGAGACCCAGCAGCCCCTGACTCGGGCCCCGACGGTGTCGGGCCCGATGAGAGCTCCTTCGGAGGCGAGTCTACGAGGACCACAGTACTCACGTGTCCAGGCGACTCCATTTCAAAACAAGGATGTTTCGAAGGCCTCTCCGACTCCGAGGACCCGGGACGGCTATCGGGGCTATGCGACCTGGCCCTCGAACCAGGAGCGTCCACCGACGCCGCCCTCGCGGGTTTTTTCTTCCGATGAAGTTCCCGGGTAGGAGACCCCCTCTCAGAGGAACTCCGACGATGCTCAGGACCGGAGTCCCGGGACGTCGAAGCCTCTGACGAGGTCCGGGCCCGGCCGGACGCGGAGTCAGAGAAGATTCGTTCTCGTTGATGCTGCCGACTCAACGCTTTTGAGGACATCTTGCCACACGGACCACAGATCATCGGGTCATGATCGGGTCCGAGGCAGCGGAGGCAGCAGTCGTGTGTCGGTAAGAGACATGAGTTTCTTACAGCGATCACACTTCTTAAACCCGCTGGCAGCCATCGAGGGAAAAAGGGCCCCTGCAAGGTCAAAAGACAGGGCTGCCAGTGAAAAGGAAAAAAATGGCGCGAACGCTTGTCACGAAGGACAAAAAACCTAAAAATAAAGAAATGGACCCGATACCGGCGTAGCGGGTCCGGCGGGAAAAAGGATCCGGCGTCGAACCGAAAAAGAATAAAAAATAAGAGACAAAATCAACTTTTTCAGCGGTGATCACAAACAGCGTCTGTAGGGCTCCGCGGAAAAAGAAGACTGAGCAAGATGGCACCCTTGGGCGGGAAGGGGACCGCGCATGCGCGCTGCAATTCCCAAAGGCTTTCTTTGAAAGCTGGGGAAATTGCGCCGCGAGGGCTCCGTCGGTGCCGACGTCACCCATATGTGAGGACTGACTTCCTGCTTGGTCCTGGAGAACAGATGCTTCACCAATGGTTTGGGGAGCTCATCTGCAAGACCTCTTCACCCAAGGCACCTGGACTCCACAGGAGACTCATCTACATATCAATCTCTTGGAGCTCAGAGCAATCTTCCTTGCTCTTCGAGTGTTCCACACCCTGCTCAGCTACAAGACAGTCCTCATTCATACGGACAATCAAGTAGCCATGTTCTACGTGAACAAGCAGGGGGGAGCAGGCTCTGTCGCTTTGCAACGAAGCTTTGTGACTATGGGAATCGCCAGAGAGCATCAGATTCATTTCCTGGCAGTGTATCTTCCAGACATACAAAACTCTTGGGCAGACACTCGGTCAAGTTCTGCTTCCACACAAATGGTCTCTACATGCAGACCAGGTGACCAAGATTTTTCAAATTTGGGGAACCCCGGACATAGACTTCTTTGCAAGTCCGTTGAATGTCAAACTTCCCCGGTTCTGTTCCAGAATTCCGGCTCAGGGCTCTCAGGCCAGGGATGCTTTCCTCCTTCACTGGGGTCAAGACTTCCTTTATGCCTTTCCACCCATTCCCCTAATTCCCAAAACCCTATTCAAGCTTCAGAGAGACAGAGGCCGTATGATTCTCATAGCTCCACATTGGCCACGGCAATTGTGGTACCCTCTGATTCTACATCTCTCTCAAGCTCCCTCCCTGGAGTTAGGATCTGCTCCAGATCTCCTGTCACAGGAGGACGGGATGTTATGGCATCTGTGGCGCTTCACCCTGTATAGGCGGTTGCCTATAAAGAGCACTGCGTGACAACTGTTCTTGTTAAACTGACTTATTACCAGAGCAAATGCTGCTGGAATTTTTTAGTTGTGGTTAATAAGCAGTCCGAGTAGTTTTAGGCAATTCACAGGAAATGTATTAATTTTCTTTTGTATCATCAGACTTTAGCAAAGTAAATCTTCTTTAGAACATGAACAAGGTATAACAGAAACAATAATGAACTCAAGTAGTTTTCTTCAGCATACAGGACTAATGCTTCGAACAGTGTTAAGCAAAAACATTTGTAATCCTTTCCTTTTTCTTTCAGCATTCAAAAACCTCAGAGCATTTATCACAGTTCTGAATTTTCTCTTTGGCTAGCAATTCAGCTTTCCCCTTATGAAACATAAGCTGTTGAGCAATCCATTAGAGACTCTGTATCCTGCTCCAATCCAGTTAACTCTATCTCCATGTCTTCAGTTTCACCCTGAAACAGCTATGGGTCTTTATCTGCACAATCAGGTTTCAATCGTTGCATTAGCTTAAACATTTCATCCCAGGGATTCCCTTTTCTCCCTTCAGGCTTCTTAAATGAGCTGCACGGCTTTATATTTCTGGGCAAGATACTCACAGGTTTCTGCTGTCTTCCCTGGCTTCTAGGAACAGACTTTCTCTCAGGCTTTCTAGAAGGATAAATCTCTCCTTCTGAATTCTCAGCAGCCTCACTGCTATCTGAGCTGTGTTCTACAATTCTCCCAGAGTTTGGGTTCCTACCTTCACAAGGGCTTGCAAATTCTGTACAGCTGTCTCTGGTAGAAGAGCTGCTGTTAGAATGCCTTCTGTGCCGAAGCTCAGACTTTCTCTGCCATTCTCTAGAGCCTCTGGTCAGACTCCTCAGTCTTTCTCTCCTAGACTGTCCAATCTGCCGGGACTCTCTTGGCTTTTGCTTCTTGCCTCTCTGCCGTGACTCCCGTGTCTGCCTTGTCCAAGACTCCCATCTTGACTCTGCTCCTTCTGTTCCTTCCTCTGCTTCTCTCTCTCTCTGCCTTTGATCCTGAGAGCTTAAATGTTTTAGTGTGAGACCCGTTTCCTTGCCCCATCCCCCCAGGTGTTTCTCATTTGCACTCTGTTGCCATGGAGGCAGGGTATGGTGTGTACTTGGCACTCTCAATCATGTGGCTTTGCTCTCTAGGTGCTGATTTAAATGAATGCCTGCCTGAGCCATGCTTTAGCTCAGAAGAAAAAGTTTTAAAACCAACCCTTTTTCTATGCTTGTCAGAAGCCTCATTACCATACATCCCAATCCCCAGTCTCTGCACCTCAGAGCTTGGTTTCTGAAGGCCTAGAACTTCATGATCTTAACCTCTCTCAGCAAGTAAAGGATGTCCTTTATGCTTCCAGGAAGCCTTCCACAAGACGCTCTTATGCTTTTAAGTGGAAGAGGTTTACTATATGGTGCTCGCAGAAGGGTCTTAACCCCCTTGCGATACCTCTGGAATCATTACTGGAGTATCTCCTTCATTTATCCAATGCAGGACTTAAGATTAACTCAGTAAGAGTCCATTTGAGTGCCATTGCAGCTTCCTTCAAGCCTCTAAATGGCCAACCTATTTCCTCCCATCCTCTTATAGCAAGATTTATGAGAGGCCTTCTTCTTACTAAGCCTCCCATTAGGCCACCACCGGTGGCATGGGACTTAAACTTGGTTCTTGGTCAGCTCATGAAGCCACCTTTCGAACCCTTAGCTACTATCTCATTGAAATTCCTTTCTTGGAAAGTTATCTTTCTCATTGTAATCACATCAGCACGTCGCATCAGTGAGTTGCAGGCACTAGTGGCTGATCCACCTTATACAAGGTTCCATCATGACAAGGTAGTCCTTAGGACTCATCCATACTTTATGCCAAAGGTGGTCTCGCCTTTTCATTTAAACCAAGCGGTCTACCTGCCTGTGTTTTTTCCAAGGCCTCATGCATCTAATGCAGAAAGGAATCTTCATACTTTGGATGTAAAAGAGCTTTAGCTTTTTACTTGCAAAGAACACAGCAACATAGAAAGTCCTCTCAACTCTTTGTTGCTTTTGATCCTTCTCATTTGGGACTTCCAGTCTCCAAGAGAACACTGTCCAACTGGATTGCACAGTGTATTTCTTTTGCCTATCAGAGTAAGAATCTTCCTCTGGAGGGCCATGTCACAGCTCACAATGCGAGAGCCATGGCAGCTTCAATGGCTCATCTGTGTCTATCGACGACATCTGTCAAGCAGCCACTTGGGCCTCGGTTCATATCTTCACAGCCCATTACTGCTTGGAGAAGGACTCCTGCCGGGATGCGTTGTTTGGTCAGGCTGTCTTCCAACACCTGTTCCATACCTAATCAACTCCTACCCACCATCCCTGGTTGGATGCCAGAGATCCATGGGGGGAAGTGGAGCCCTTTCACAGGGACACACAACTTCTGGGGTCTCTCCCTGGCATCTAAAGCTAGGGAGTCCCCATATGTGAAGACTACATTCCTGCTTGTACCTGGAGATAGTATAGTTACTCATCTGTAACAGGTGATTTCTGGGAACAGCAGGAATTTAGTCTTCACAAACCACCCACCTCCCCTAGGAGTTGTATCTTTGTCTATCTCTCTCTTTCCCTCTCTCTTTGTTTCAGCTTTAAACTCAACTGGAGAGAGGCCGTTGGGAAAGGCGGGAAGGCAGCATGCAGGCGCTGTGGGATGCTCCCAAAAGCTTCCTAATTGGACGCTGGGGAGCATTCCCACACAGGCTCCGTCGGTACCGATGATACCCATATGTGAAGACTACATTCCCCATATGTGAAGACTAAATTCCTGCTGTTCCCGGAGATCACCTCTTACAGGTGAGTAACTATGCTTTCTGGGGGCTGATCTATAAGGAAGCCGTCTAAAATAGGGACTTAAGAATTATTTAGACGCCCATCTTTAAAGGACTTAGGTGCATGCTTTAAGAAGGCACCTAAGTGCAATCACTTGAACTTTGTGTGGACATGTGCAAGGCTGGAGCTTGGGAGGAGCATAGGTGGAGCCTAAATTTGTGCACAAGTCATAAAATACTATTAAGTGCATACTTGGGAAAATCTAGGCGCCTGTATGTACACCTGCCCTGGAGCAGGTAAGTGCCCATGTTTAGATTTCTGCACCACCTATGCACTTATATTGAAAAGTAGGTGCTCACATTTTATAAAATAGGCTCAGGATAGGTGCATTCTGGGTGCCTAAAACTAGGTGCCCAATTATAAAATTACTCTTTGTGCTTTCAAAGAAACACCAGAAATGGAAGCTACAATGACCTAGATTATTTCAAGGCCCATTTCCTACTAGAGGAATGCAGGCCAAAAACTTTCTTTTTGTTTCCTGGGTCATTTATGGGATTTTTCATTTTATTTGGGTTTTCTTGTATTTTTGTTTGGGGGCAATGTCATACATGGTACACTACTAGATGACACTGGAGAAAATGAAATTTTTTGTTTTCCTGTCCTTTAAAAGGGATGTGCACACCCCCTATCTTCTCATACTGCAGCCCTGCAAACATGACTTGATCTGGCTCTACCCCCTTGCTTCCCTTCTACCAGTAGTACACTGTGCTGTCTGTCCCATGTTATCAAACTGGTGCTGTTTTGCTGTTATCTTCACCACTACTGCTGGGAGGCCGTTTCATGCGTGGGTTATGGATATGTAACTTTTAAAATAGTTCATCAGACTTGATGCCTTGTCCCTGGCCAATATTTGGATGGGGAGAGGTGGTTGATTCTAGCTGAAGACAAATCTCAATTGAAAATGTAGCTTAAATGTTTATGCTTGTCTTGCACAAAACTCATTTAAAGCCTAACTTTCCATTTAGTGTAAACGTGTGCTATTTTTCACTCTTAGATACCACGTAAGACTATTTTTCCTGTGTGATCCTGGAACATGTGGGGGAAAAACAAGCTTTTATCTGGATAACTCATCTTTAAAGCCTATTCCTACAGCTTGCAGCAAAGCGCTCTCATGTGGTTTTAAGCCCAGTGGGGGGGGGGGGGTGGTGAGTGGTGTTTTCTGAGGCTGTTTTTCTCCTCTATAATGCCACCAAAAACACAAGTGCAGAAAGATCAGAAAGTGAGGACAGCAACAGTTTTAAACCTTTGTAACTGAACTTATCACACAGCCTGCAAATCGGAGCTATCATAGCTTGCAATGGACATAGTCTCCAAAAGCAATTACACACTCTTGTGTATTACTGCTTAAAATGCTGGTACAGCACCAGCTGTTTCCAAGCCTATTCTTTTAAAATACAGGCTAGTCACTTGGATATTTATCTTGTACTGCTTCTGGGTGAGGTATGACTGTCTTTGTAAAAATCACATCCAAGGAACTAGATATATTTAATCTTATAGGTATTTACAGTAACTTGTGTGACCTTTTTAACTTTGAGTGGAGGATTTTATCTTTAAATTGTATTAAACTTAAAATATCTGTTTGTAAAATTTTCTTTCTCTGAACATTTTTTCTATATACTGTATTTTATAATGTCCTACCCTCATTGCACATCTTTGTATTCAAACAGCATAATAAAAATTTATTTGGTGCACAGCTGTTTGCTCTTTTTTCTTTCTCCTCTAGGGTAATGGTTTTATGTGCATTTAAACAGATGATGTGTAGCAAAACAAATGTAAAACCTGTTTTATACATCAAACATTCAAATTATACTAAGCTAAATATATAAATCAGTGACAATGAGAACCAATAACCAGATATGGCACAAAATATTGCCAACATATACCTGCTCCTCATAAATGTTCCATGTGATTTTTGAATATATCTTTGGTGATTTGACAGTTTTCTGACCCATTTTTGTTGTTGGTACCAGATGCAAATAGCTATTCAGGCAAGCTGGCAAAAATACTCTTCTATCTAAAGCTGAAGCGCAGGCTATAGAGGACAAGTGCAGTCCCAAAACTATTTTGCCATATCTTGCCACAAAACAAACTGCCTACCTTCAATCAGGGATACTGTTGTTCTGACTTCAGTCCCCTAGACAAAGGCCAGGAAACTGCTGCAAGCATGGCTGGGTTGTTATCCATTTATTTTTATTTATTTATTTAACAATCTTTTATATACCGCAACCTTCCAGTGATCAGGTGCGGTTTACATATAACAGTCAAGGAAACAGGATAACATTTCTGTTTTTACATTAAACATTACATGAAATTATGTACATTTTAACTTTAACAATTAAACTTTGGAGAACTATGTACAAACAGCGAAAGTGAGTTCAACGAGGAAGGTAGCGATTTATAAACATCGTAGGCAGTGTTAAAGGTCATAGTATCATGGGACAATGTGGTATTAGGCTCAATGTGTTATGTATTATCACTTTTCGTTTTGGTGATGGGTATTCGCCAGTGGGCCGTAGTAGGAGGTAAAGAGGTGAGTTTTTAATGTTTTGCGTAGATCTTTAAGATCGGTTAAGGCTCTGATTTCATCAGGTAGTGAGTTCCAGAGTATAGGTGCTGCATGGGAAAAAGCTTTTTTATTGGTTGTTTTTTTAGTATTTGTGAACTCTTTTGGAATCCTTATTTTATTGGCGTTGCCTCTTCTCTGAGCTGATTGAGGTGTGTCTTTAGTGAGTAGTTTATTTAGTGTAGCTGGGGCAGTGTTATTTAAAGCTTTAAAGGTGGTTATTATTAATTTATAATTTATTCTGCATTGAATAGGGAGCCAGTGTAGTTTGACTAGATAGGGTGATATGTGCTCAAATGGGTGTACCTTCATTATGGTTCTGGCTGCAGCGTTTTGGGCCAGTTGGAGCCTTTTGATGTTTTGGTTAGTTGTGCCAAGTAGAGAGAGGTTGGCAAAGTCAAAATGTGGTGTGATAATAGCTTGAATGATGCTCATGAAGTCTTGCAGGTGGACCAATGGGCGTAATTGTTTTAGTACTTTGAGTTTAAAATATATTTTCTTCGTGGTATTTCTTATGTGGGTGTTCATACTAAGGTGTGCATCTAAGATAACCCCTAGGTATTTTATCTCGTTCTTTATGTGAATGTCATGTTTCTGAAGTGTAATGTGGGTGGGGGGGGTGTAAGATTTGTTCTTTGTAACAATCAATATGTCTGTTTTGGAATGGTTAATAAAAAGGTTGTGGGCTTCTAGCCAGGTTGTTAAAAAAAAAAAAAAACACAACCCTGCCCACCCACTTCAGATCTCACATCCATGAGATCTGAAGTGGGTGGGCAGGGTTGTGGTTTTTTTTTTTTAAATCTTGTCCTTAATCGCCACACAACCTTATTTGCACAAACTAAAACAGTTATTAACCCTAGCGAGTCTGTATTCAGTGCACTACAGTTATTAGTCTGGAAGCAGCCATCGCACCACAATTTGAACAGAACTGTTGGGAGAAAGCAAAGACTAAATATTTTTTTAAAAATGTAAAACTCTGCAAGTTGGTTCCTCTCTGCTTAAATTACTGGCCAATCAAGAAAAATGATAGGTAGTTTTAGTATCTCAGCCTGTGTAGATCAGTAAGCAGTAAAAAAAAAAAATTGCATTGCACCTCATGAGCCCAGCATTTAGCACGTATTTACTGTACAGACAAGCTGCCCAATATTACGTTTCTGGTGCACTATAGAAAAGATAGAAGCCATGGATCCTACAAACAGGCACCCACAACACAGAGCAAGCTACAGGACCTTTTTGACATATTCAAGATTTTATTTCATCACATTCACTTTCTGGTCAGTCTTCTGCTTGCAGTAACTAGGACCTTGTGCTACCCTTAAGCTTTAGGTATCTGAGATGCTAAAGCTCCAAACATTCAAGTGCAGAATAGGCTCCCAAGCTCAGTTTTCATTCTTGGGAAGTAGCAATCTTAGCGAATAGCCTTGCATTTCTACAGTGGTCTAGTGCAGTGCTCCCCAACCTTTTTATTGCCGCGGACCGGTAAACGTTTGATAATTTTTCCGTGGCCCCCTTGTTTTAATTTAATAATTTTAATTTAATTGTATTTAAACATGCCTTCAAAATAAAATACAGCTACACCAAAAAATGAATATAAAGTGATTTATTTTATTTAACTCACTAGAATTCCAAATCAATGAGAACCCTGAGCTTGTTTCTTTGCAACGAGACGGTTCCATCTGGGGGTAATAGGAGACAATGACACCCGAAGTGTGTTGCTTATGTCCAGTTTATTCCGTTTTGTTTTGGTTGCTGTCACTGCAGAAAACCCCGCTTCACACAGATAGGTTGTCGGAAATGGTAATAGGGATTTAAGTGCTGTGGTGGAAATCTCAGGATATTCCGCCATGACTTTAATCCAGAACACCGGTAGAGTTGTTGTCTCGAATGTAGTTTTAAGGCCACCGTCATTTGCAATCTCCAGCAGTTGTTCTTCTTGCATAGACATGCTAGATTCGCCTGATTTGTTGGCAAATGGGTCGCGGATCCATTCCTTACCAGTTCGTGGGTCTTTTGTGGTTGGGAAGTAGCGCTCAAACTCTTTTAAAAGCAAAGACAGGTGATCGTGCACCAACTGGCAGAATGAATGTTCAAGCTCAGTCTCGCCTAAAATCCCCGCTAATGTCTGAAACATGTCCAAAATGCCTCTGTTCACGCGCCGTCCCCACAACTCCAGTTTGGCTTTAAATGCAGCTACTTTGTCTGACAACTTGAAAACAGTTGTCATTTTCCCCTGAAGGCCCAGATTGAGTTCATTGAGCAGGCTGAATATGTCACACAGGTAAGCCAGTTTTGCGACCCATACCTTGTCACTGAAATGTGCTGCCAGCGGTGACTTCTTTTCTGAGAGAAATCTTTGCAATGGCTCTCGTAATTCAAATACTCTGGTTAGCGATTTTCCTCTGGATAACCATCTTATTTCTGTGTATAAGAGAAGGCATCTGTACTCTGCGTCCATCTCCTCACAAAGCTGCTCAAACAGGCGCGAGTTAAGTGCGTGTGCTTTAATGTGGTTAATAACTTTAACGACATCACTCAATACGCTGTTAAATTCCGGTGACATTTTTCCGCTTGCCAGCATTTCCCTGTGAATGATACAATGCGTAGATTCACTCTCAGGTGCAACCTCCTTAATCCGAGCAGTTAAACCAGACAGTCGTCCGGTCATGGCAGCAGCTCCGTCTGTGCATATGCTGACACAAAAGGACCATTTCAGTTTTCCTGATATATAACCATCCAGTGACTTGAACAGTTCTGCTCCTGTGGTGTTGGTTGGCAAAGATAGTGCACATAACAAATCCTCATGCACATCCTCCTGATATAGATATCGCACATAAACAAGTAGTAGTGCCTTGTTGTCGATATCTGTAGATTCATCAACCTGGAGTGCATACCACGGTGATGTATTAATCCTCTCCAACAATTGTGCCTCAATGTCTCCGGTTATTTCCTCAATGCGCCTAGTCACAGTGCTAGCTGACAAAGGCACATGTGCTACCTTTTCCACAGCAGCCTCTCCTAGAAGTTCACGGCAAATGTCTTTAGTGGAGGGCAAGATCAATTCTTCACTGATAGTAAATGGCTTTTTAGCCTTAGCAATGCGGTTAGCCATCAAATATGATGCTCTCAGTGCATTCTCCTTTATTGATGTGGTGGCCCTCATAAATTTCTTCTGTGCTTCGTGCTCCCGTTTTTTTCTTTCAAAATACTCCAGGGGCTTGTCTTTTATGCCAGGGTGCTTGGCGGTCAAGTGGCGAAGCAGTTTTGAAGGTTTCATTGCCTCATTAGAGAGCTTCTCGCCGCAAACTATGCAGATTGGTTTTGGTGCGTGGGAATCACCTGTCCCGATAAATCCATATTTCAAATAGGACTCATGGTATTGTCAAAGGTTGCATATTTCTTTGATGTTGAAGGCTCTTCTTCTGTCTGTTCACTGGGCCTTTTTTTCTTCCCAAGAAAACTTTCTAACGATGTCTGTTTCATACTCATTTTTACTAATTTGTCCTCAGTCCTCCCGCGGCGCCTCCTCCTCGACCAATGGCTTGGGGTTTGCCTTTCGGCCAATCAGGAGGCGGGAGGACCCACAGTGAAATTATTTAAAGTTCCTCGGGCGGCCCGGTACCGTTTGATCCACGGACCGGTACCGGTCCGCGGCCCGGGGGTTGGGGAACACTGGTCTAGTGAACACTCTGACCAAACAGCATTTGCAGCCAGTCACACTGCTGTTACATTTTAATAGCACTCAAGGGAGTGGAGGAGTAGCCTAGTGGTTAGAACACTGGCTTGGTAACCAAGCAACCAGGGTTCAATTCCCACTAGCACTCCTTGTGGCTTTGGGCAAGTTACATAACCCTTGCAGAGGTTCTCAACCCTGTCCTCGGGACCCAACTAGCCAGTCGGGTTTTCAGGATAACCACAATGAATATGTATGTGAGAGATTTGCATACACTGCCTCCATTATATGCAAATCTATCCCATGCATATTCATTGTGGTTATCCTGAAAACCGACTGGCTAGGTGAGTCCCAAGGACAGGGTTGAGAACCCCCCTGCTCCATTGCCTCGGAAGAAAGGCCTGGCAATCTACTTCCAGTGACACTGCCAAGAAAACCCAGGAGCTTCTGGGTCGCCAGGAGTCAGGACTGACTCGAAGGCACACATTGCATTGCAGCAGAATTGGAGGTGCTAGGTAAGCACACTTCCCATTCATTTACAACTTTCCTCACTGATCTGCTGTGTTCAGTCCACCTTCATCAAGGGGCTGAGCAATTGCAGCCCAAGTACAAAACCAGAATATGCACTAGCTATAGAGAAGCCCCTCTCCAAACACAGATGAGATTTTCCACTGAAATGCTTATGCTGCCTTCTCCAACAGGCATGCACTTGTGAGACTATTACTTTTTCTGGAAAAAGCAGATGACCTATCCCAATCTGTTAGCTTCCCCCAGTGAGCCACTAGGTCATTTGACAAGAGGTAGATCAGGAAGTACACTAAATGTAGCTTAATTGAACAAAGGCTTTGATACTATCTCAAGTTCACACTCTTACTAGCTAGTTTAGTAGTTCTGTGAGTATAATAGAAAGCTGTTAAATTGGATGGGGAACTGTTTGAAGAGCATTTTCAGAATGTAGCCTTAACCTAGGCAGAGAGAGAGCCAAACTAGAGCAACACCTGCAGTGGAAACGGAACTACAAAAACGAGGTGTCCATAACAGTAGGAATCTAAAGAGTTTATTGTAAAGGAACCCCAATGCGTTTTGGCTAACACCATCTTCAGGGGCTAAAAACCTCCAATAAAAACATATAAATCACAATCAAAAAGACAATAAGTAAAACAAAAAATATATTCTTTAGAAATAATTTAATAAAAGCAAAAATAGGTATGTGTTAAAATAAATCAGTTAAAAGCAATACCAATATAAATGTTTTATGTACTAAAAGTACACAATAAAACAGGCTGATAAAACGTGCATGTATAAACTCTAAATGAAACTCTGAAATACATGTTGGGAAGATATAAAAGGTATATTAGGAAGCAACACTCTAGATGCTTTTGTCTGTGTATGCTCACAAAACTAATCTGCAGCACAAAACTTAAATGCCATTTCATGTTGAATTGTGCTTACAAAACCACAAGGAATATAGATAGTCAATTTGGAAAAAAAATGCAGGGATGAGTAGGTTATAACGTTAAAATGGTATGAATGAAATGATCAGACTAGTGTAAATGTTCACTTGTTTTTTCTGCACTGCAACCTATACTTTGCCACCACTAGCAGCCCTACATTGCACAGTAATAACTAGTCATGTGAATGCTATTGAAAGCTTGTAGTAATCTTAGACCACATGGGGAAAGCAACTGGTTGTCCACTTAATGTAGCAAAAGAATCTGTCCATTTTTATATGTATCTAAGCTGTGCTTATCTTAGTCCAGAGGACCATGTACTTGAATCGCAGCACTAGTAAGGAGATGTGGCCAGAAAAACACTAGAGTGAAGTTTCATACCCAAAAAGATTAAAGGACATGAAGTGTCACTGTCAAACTTGAGGATCCTGCATATTAGGCAGGTACCAAGAACGTGACTCATGAAACCCCAATAAGGACATAGACCTTTTGTCTTCGTTGGTGTTCTATCACCTCATAACCACCACTCCATATCCATTGTGGGAAAATTCAACAGGCCAAGGACAACCACAGCCTAAGCAGATTAGAAATTCCACACACATCTTGTAAGTACACCAAAGGAGGCTACTCAACAACATAAAGAGCAACCATGCTACCAATATACCCACTTCTTTATACGCTACTAGCACTTCTACTCACCACTGCTCACAAACACATCTTCTAGACCCTGGTCCCACCCCCTTAATTACACACCAACATTCACATCATAACCACACAAAATATACAGAAACTGACACCACCTCATACACATTACAAACCTCACCCACCCATACAACAGGCACATCCAAAAGACCCCTCACCCAACCACTCCACAGTGCTCTCATTAACGCATGGTCAATTAGAAACAAAATCCCACTCATAAGAGACATACTCCTATCACAACATCTTGATATATTATACATAACGGAAACTTGGATCACCAATATGGACAACATACTGCTAATCCAGCTCACACCTAATGACTACACCATCTACCACTGCCCCTGTTCCATGGCAGAGGCAGGAGCTTGATGCTCATCAAGCCTAACCTCAAATTTAGTCTCCACACAAACAAGAGCACCAAAGAAATAGACTCCATCATCAGACCCAACAAACACTATCCATCAGCCTCATCTACAGAGTGCCAACACCAGCAACCTCTCACTCATACTAGCCACTGTGATCACTGCATCAAAACTAGGAAAAGACATTCTAATACTAGATTTCAACCTCCCCTCATTACAGCCAAGCCAGGCAGAAGCCTTCCTGCAAGCAATGACAGCATTGGATCTGAAACAACTTATAACAACGCCTACACATGAAAAGGGCAACACCCTTGACCTGATATTCTGCAACAACCAACCTACCCAAACCAGACCCCCTCAATATATCCAGATCCATCCAGTACCCTGGTCTGACCACATGGTGATTGTCTCTCTCCCACAGACCACACCCATTGTACATCATTCCCAACATCCTCCAAGCAGAAGGTTCAAACAATTTAATGAAGACCACTTCATACAATACGCTATTCCACAGCTCCTAGATGACTCCTCAGAACTGCAGGCACTCATAATGAACTGGAATGATGTCATCTCAAAAGCAGCTATGGTAACCCCTACTCCCAGGAATACAAAGAAGAAACTGCAAAAGACCAAATGGTATACACCAGCCCTACGTGACATAAAGCAACTACTGAGGAAATGGAGAAAAACAGACAACGAGCACAAACCAAGTACCTCTGCCTCCTAAACGAATACTGGACTGCAACGGCCAGAGCAAAATATGAATACCACACAAAACTACTCAATGCATCAATCAACCACCCAAGAAAACTCGTAGATGACATAAAACTGACAAAACACCCACCACTGACAATATGGACATTACAATCACCCCCCCCCCCCCACAGCTGGCAAAACACTAAACAACTCCATCCACAACCAGAACCCCCCACAATACTGCATCACTGCTGATCCTGCTGAAGATGGTCCAGGGGTCATTGTGGTTAATTTCCTCAAAGACCAAATAAAGAAGATCATATCCTCACTAAACACCACAGCCTTGCCCATGGACCCCTGCCCAGTTGCATGGATTAAAGCAACCAAAGAGGAACTAAACAATCCACTCGCCAATATCACACAATCAGTCCATCATGGTATCATGCCAACATGCCTAAAGACGTTCTCAATATGCCAAACATTAAAGAAACCTAATCTCGACACCTCTGATCCATCCTCATACAGAGCAATTGCCAGCCTGCCATTCGTAGCCAAAATAATTGAAAAAAAAGTCCAACACCAGATACAAGATCATATTGAAAGAAACAACCTACTAGATCCACAACAACATGAATTTTATCTTCACTGTGGAGTGGAAATCCTGATAACCACCCTAATCAACAAGCTAATTCAAGGAATACAACACACCAACACCAGTTTTCCTCTAATATTCCTAGACATATCCTCAGCCTTCGACACCAGTATACCACCACATCCTCCTCCAATCCAACAGAATCTAAGGCACAGTACTGAAATGGTTTAGATGCTATCTATCAGACAGGCACTAAGGTAATGGTCTTATTTAGAACGTGAAATATTTACTAGTGTATTTTTGGTCAAAAAGAGTCATATGAGTAGTTTCTCATTGTATATACCTTTGGTGATTTAATAGAACGTACTAAACACTAGTAAATCTATCAGACAGGCGCCAGCAAACAAAGATCTGTGGCAACAACACCTCCATACCCCTACAAACAGATGCAAGGAGTCCCATAGGGATCTACCCTCTTAGCAATGCTATTCAACCTGTACCTGCAACCCATCTACACCCTCATCTGATCACACAACCTCCACTTCCATATCTATGGTGATATCATGATGTACGGGACATTGAACACAAAGCAACCCTCATTCACCACTCACCAAAACTGCTTCACAGATATAGCCAACTGGCTAAAGGAGAATAACCTTCAAGTCAATTACAAGAAAACTGAAACACTCTTTTTATCCAGAGATGACTCCTTCACTCCCCCCTCCTCACATAACCCCGAACAACACGCCAATCAAAACACAATCGGGAGTCACCCTTGACCAACAACTCACCTTCAAAGCGCATATCAACAAAACAAGAACAATATTATTACAAAGCAAAAGACCCTTCAGCGTCTTCGACCATTACTTGAACTAACTGACTTACGCTCTGCACTACAAGCATCCATTCTACCACATCTGGACTACTACAATGACATCTACCAGGGCCTCCCTCAATCAATGCTTCTCCCACTCCAAACTGTCCTTCACACGACAGCTCAAGTAATTCAGGCAGCAACTAGACAAGACCATATTACCCCCATTCTTAAACAGCTCCATTGGCTACCACTTTAAAGTTACATAAAGTACAAGACAATACTTCTGACACACAAAGCCATCCACACCGACCCCCCCCCCCTACACTTACCTCTAGACTCCCCAACCAAGCAGATCACAACGTACAACCATGATGAACATTCTGATTATCCAACATACCAGGACAAAATCCAATCAACAGGCCTGTAAAATAGCCATCCAGCTATATGCACCTTCAATTTGAAGCACTTGGGAACATCCCAGTCCTCTCCAACTTCAGAAAACACCTAAAGGCATATCTTTTCTCGGAACACTTCAACCCCTCAGCGTAACCTCCTGAAATAATCCCCTCCTCTGAACCTGTACAAAGGCTGTATATAACCATACCCACTGCATATTGCATATAGTTAACTTGTTTCAATGTATTATCTGTTTCATGTAAACCGCCTTGACCTGGAGAAGCTAAATAAATAAATATCATGCTGCATCCACATTAGAAACCACCACCAAGGAAAAAGGTTTAGGCATCATCGTGGAAAACATGTTGAAACCCTCCGCCCAGTGTGCAGTGGTGGCTAAGAAAGCAAACATACTGCTAGGAATCATAAGGAAAGGAATGGAGAATAAAACAAAGGATATTATAATGCCTCTGTATCATTCCATGGTGCGACCGGACCTTGAATATTGTGTGCAATTCTGTTTGCTGTATCCTTAAAAAGGATATAGCATTATTAGAAAAGGTACAGAGAACAGCCACCAAAATGGTAAAGGGGATGGAAGGATACCCTTATGAAGAGAGGCTAAAAAGGTTCAACCTGGAAAAGAGACAGCTGAGGGGATATATGATAGAGGTCTATAAATTAATGAATGACGTGAAATGGGTAAATGTAGATCTATTGTTTATGCCATCAAAATATAGAAAGACTAGGGGACAAGCCTCACTCGCGACACTAAGAAAACTTGAGAGACGCTGGCGCCGCTCACGCTCAGAAGTAGACCAAAGTGCATACAACTTACAACTCACAGCGCACCGTACCGCAGTGACAGAAGCCATGAGACGTTACCACGCCGACACTTTAAAGAGATCCCTCAACAAACCTCGTGACCTGTTTGCCCTCGTTAAGCGACTTACAACAGAACCTGCATCAGAACAAGCAAACGGAATCCATCCTCAAACATATGCGGACTATCTACAAACCAAACTCTGTCAGATAAACAACAACCCTGCGTCCAGCACTATCCTTCAGCCTTACAATCAAACACCACTCACTACCTTCACGACTCCATCCAAACAACGCATTGAAGACACCATAGCAGCCATCAACACAACTACCGCACAATCTGATCCATGCCCGGCTTTCTGGGTCAAAGAACTACGGACTGAACTCAGTCCCATCATATCCAGACTCATGGAACAATCGTTCACAACGGGTGCTTTCCCACGCACCCTCAAACACACATCAATAAGACCTCTACTAAAAAACAACAAACTCGACCAACAGAAACCGGAATCCTACAGACCGATAGCAAGCATACCAATGCTAGCAAAAATAATGGAAAAGGAAGTTCAGAGGCAAATACAAGATCACATTGATTCCAATGCACCACTGGATCCATGCCAACACGGATTTAGAGAAGCCCACGGGGTTGAAACCCTTCTTACCACACTCTTCAGCAGCATAATATCAGGCATCGACAATACCCGCCAAGGCTTTGTCCTTGTCTTCCTTGACATCGCGGCAGCATTTGATTCCGTGAGCCATGAGCGCCTCTTAGAACGCCTCAAAGAGAAAGGAATCTCCGGTAAAGCACTCGAGTGGTGCAGGTCCTACCTCTCGGACAGATGGCAGCAGGTACGATTCAGAGACACATCATCAGATCCATTCCACCAAAGCCAAGGTGTCCCACAAGGATCCTCCCTCTCCGCCTTGCTGTTCAATATATACATGCAACCTATCTGCAACCTGATCCGATCTTTCAATGTTAACTGCATGATATACGCAGATGATGTGCTATTATACATGCCTTTTGCAACAGAAAACCCTGACCTCTCATCAATAACATGCTGCATAAATGAAATATCCAATTGGCTACAATCCCAAAACCTCTGGATTCAACACAAGAAGACGGAGGTGATGTTCATTACAAGGAACCGTAACTTCACTGCGCCGATAGTACTAAAAGTGAAGGACGCAGACCTCCAGATCAAATCCGCGATCAGGTACCTCGGCGTCACACTAGACCAGAACCTAAATATGCAGACACATATAAGTAACACTGTAAGGGCAGTATATCATAAAATTAGATCCCTTAGATACCTGCGATCTCTGCTTGAGCCAGATGATTTCAGGACTATCTTTCAGGCACTAATCATCCCGCATTTCGATTATGCGAATGCAATACTACAAGGACTCCCCCAAACCACTCTAAACCCACTGCAAATGGCAATGAACACCGCAGCAAGAGTACTACACGGAGCATCCAGAAAAGACCATGTCTCACCCATTATGAAACAACTCCACTGGCTCCCGATACAAGGTAGAATTACATTTAAGACCTTGCTACTCACCTTCAAAGCCACCAAAGGTCTCTCGTCAGCATCACTAACAGAGCTAATCCAGACGACACCCCACAATAGAGACAGAAGGTCAGTAGCACAAAACACCTTGATAGTCCCAAGATCAATAACTCAATGCACCAAGTCAACATCCAGCAGGGCCTACAAATTTTATGCACCAATGATCTGGAATAACCTCCCTCACAACATCCGAACAATCCCAGACATATTCCAATTCAGGAAGGCCGTGAAACACTACCTCTTCCTCCTACATTACCTGGAAACCAATAGAAGCTCAGTACCAATTGCTGAAACCACCCAAATCTCCACTGCCTGAAACCAAACGAGCACATGACTAGTCTGTGAATTGTATATATTGTTATTGTATATAGTTCCCCTGTTAGCCAAGTTGAATTTCCTGTTCAACACAAAGTACTATTGGAAATGTGTGTGTTCATTGTTTACTGTAAACTGCGCTGATGCTGAATAGCGCGGTATAAAAGAGACTATAAATAAATAAATAAATGAATCTACAATGTAACCTATTTGACTAATAACAGAAAATATTTTTTCACTCAACGTGTAATCAAACTCTGTTACTAGAGGATGAAGTAAAAGCTGTTAGTGTAGCTGGGTTTAAAAAAAAAAGGTTTGGACAAGTTCCTGGAGGAAAGGTCCATAAACCATTATTAAAGGGGACACAGGAAATCCACTGCTTGCCCCAATACAAGCATTGTGGAACCTGTGTCTTCTGGGGAAACTAGGTTCTTGTAACCTAGATTGGCCACTGTTGGAAACAGGATACTGGGCTTGATGAACCTTGGTCTGACCCAGTATGGCATATCTTATGTTCTTATTCTTCTTTTTCTAGCTCTCTATCTCTGGAAATTCTCTCCCTTCCTTACTACATATGGCATCTTCCTTTTTGCAGTTTAAAGCTGCCCTCAAAGCTCATCTTTTCCAGCAAACCTTTGATCTTAAGATTAGGTCTGTTGCAGATTCCCTAATTCCCTCCTCCCTCTTTCTAGCCTATTACATTTTTTGGTGTTCTTTTCCAGTTTCTATTTATTGTTTTTCTGATGTTTATTGTAAACCGCTTTGATTGTCAGGACAGGTAGTATATCAACTGTTTAAATAAATCATAAACCTGCCTGTCAGCGGCACACACCAACGGCTTAAAACCAGTCGCTTCTGAGGCGCATGGCCAGAATCGGGAGCAGCAGCCATCATGGAGGGAGTGAGCGGGAGCTCCTCCTCATCTCCCCTACCTGCCTGTCAGCGGCACACACCAACGGCTTAAAACCAGCCGCTTCTGAGGTGCGCGGCCAGAATCGGGAGCAGCAGCCATCATGGAGGGAGTGAGCGGGAGCTCCTCCTCATCTCCCCTACCTGCCTGTCAGCGGCACACACCAACGGCTTAAAACCAGCCGCTGCTGAGGCGCGCCAGAGGACCCTTTGGCGTGGCCCTTAGGCGTTGGGCAGTGGCGTCTGTTCCTGAGGGTAGCATTGTTATGATTTGGATTGGATTGACGTGCTGCTTTTATTGTGGTAACTTGCTGTTCCATGTTCCTCCTCTTCTCATATCTGTTTGACTGTCTCTGTCCTCTTTTCTGTCCTATCATATAAATGGCATTCCTTTCCTTTTTCCTCAAATGAAATAGCATTGTAAACCGCTCTAATGCCCCTGGCCTGAGCGGTATATCAAATTCAAATAAACATAAACATATCCTAATGTTAAAAAATGGAATTTCTAACAGAAATCCCAAGGTTATGATAAGTAGTACAATGTTGTATTAAAAATGTGTTCAAAATAGCAGGTTTGAACATATAATTGGGATACCCTTTTATTCTAACCTGATGACTTCCATAAAAGTTAAAACCCATGCATAGGGTAAGGGCAAGTGTAACACATGGCAGATGCCAAATTTTAATATATACAGTAAGAAGGGAGCTAATATGACTACAGAGGTTATTACAAATATCAGTGGTGGACTATAAAGCCATCAGTGTTAGGGTTAATGCTAATTATAGTGTGATTGGCTGGCTGAAAAAAAGCATTCTGTTAAAATAACTTCTGGTAGTGGCGTGGAAGGCGACTGCTGGACTAAAGTAAGAAAATAAATAGATGGATGAACCATAAAACCTTGCTAAAACACTGAGACCTATTCCGATCTGGATGTCCCCCGCCTGTCTGGGTGCCCAGAATTGGGATGTGCACCGGTTGCACCTGATTCTGATCCCATAGGCGTTAGATGTGCCCATGGGATCAGAAACGGGAACAGGGCCTGGATGTCCAGGCCATGCCCCGATTCTGGGCTCCTGGATATCCAACAAACTCCTGGCTAGCCTCATAGAACCATGATCCCCAGCAGGACTCTACAAAATACTTTCCCTACAGCCTGACCTGCGATCGGGCCTGCCATGGCCAGGGTTGGGCTGTGGGGAACCCCCTGCACCCCTTCACCTCCCTTTCCAGGTCCGGACCATCCATCGCCCATCCAGGGGGGCTTATTCCACCTCTGAGGTGGAATGTCACCTGTGCAAATGGCCAACCCTGGATGTACAAGGCTGACTGCTGAATCGGCTCTATATGTCCAAGGTCTTGGTGCTGCCCACAGCCTGCCCTCCCCCTGCCTGTGGCCCACAACCAGAGATCCCTGCACTGCTCAGCTCAACATGTGGGGAGCTCTGTTTTCCCCAATGTCAGTCAGGCAAACAGAAGGTCTGGACATCTAGACCCGTAATTTGCTGAACAGAATAGACCCTATATGTGTACAAATTGCTGGCATGGCATAAATTAAATACATGCAAAACTATATCTGGAGTAAAAAGCCTAGAAAATACATTTTTAATTTTTGTTTGACACCATTGTAACATCCAATTGGCATAAACAAGAGGGACTATAAAAAGAGGTTGCCATGGGCCAAATCTGTTACTCGCCATATAAGGCAAAGACTGTGGAAGAGATCTATGGATTTCTCCTCAAAGGGTCATAATGTATATCCCTTAACTGCAAAGATAATAGATATCTATAAACGAAAAGAGAAACAATAGTTTTTCTTAAAAGGGTGATCATATAAAGTGGCAACTCAAGTATGCCTACATCACATTAACCAAATCAGCACTATAACAGGAAACCTAAACTAAGCACAAGAACCCAGCACAGTAGTGCTGTTGTGCAATGCAAACTATATACACAAAGCCCTAGTTCAGGGTGTGACAAGTGAACAGCTATGCAGAACCGTGGTCCTTGATTCTGACAACAAGGCTGTCTGAAAATATACAGACTGTCCGAAGGAACACAAGGCCGGTGGGAGCTGAACTGGTCTAGTAAGATTCCAGGAAAGGAAATTATTGGTACATGAAATTTCTCCTTCCAATTCATCCAGCTAGACCAGTCCAGACAAGCGGGAAGTACCCAAGCTACACCACCCCTGGGCAGGAAGACAGCCGCTGCCCCCACACTGGCCCCAAAATGCACCGCATTTCAGGCTTGGAGATGGAGGTGATATGCAGAACAAAGGTGGACAAGGAGGACCAGATGGCCACCAAACAAATGTTGAGGGGAGACAAGTGCGAGCACTCCGTCCACAATGCTGCCTGAGACTGAGTGCTCGGAGCCCCGGTGGTATCTGCTTTCCCCATAAGATATAGGCAGACTCAATGGTCTGACGGAGCCAATGGGCGATAGCGGCCTTGGAGGCCACAAGGCCTCTGCGCGGGCTAGCAAAAAGGATGATCTGACTTGCAGAAGGAATTGATAACCCATAGGTAGCACCATAAAACCCTATTGAGGTCCACATAGTGGAGCCCATGGTTGTGTTCTTGACATTGTTCTTTGGAAAAGGCAGGTAATGAAATAGGTTGGCTTAAATGGAAAGGTGTAAGAATCTTTGGGAGGAAGGATGAAACCACCCACATGGTGACTCCTGTGGAAAACGAGAGAAAGGGATCTTGACAAGAGAGAGCTTGCAGCTCTGAGACCCTCCTGGAAACGCCATTTTGAGAGAGAACTCCCTGAGCAAAATCCACTTGAGGGGTTCAAAAGGAGGTTGCATAGGTTACGGCAGGACCAAAGAAAGGGACCATGGGCTGAACTGGAGGGTGAAACACTCGCAGGCCCTTAAGAAACCTGCTAACATCTGCATGGGACGCAATGGAGCACCCTGCGATGGGACCCCAGAAACAAGTTAAAGCTGAAACCTGGACCCGGAGGGAGCCGAGGGCCAAGCCCTTATCCAGCCCCTCCTGAATGAAGGCTAAGGAATCCGGGATGTGCACCCGCCATGGTGAAATGCCATACCGAGTGCACCATGATTCAAAAAGGTGCCAGATCCTCATACTCTAGTGAGGTGGAGGGACGCCATGCCCTTAGGAGGGTAGCTACCACATTAGGTGTGTAGCCTTTGCGTGTTAAGTGGTGCCTTTCAAGAGTCAGGCCGTAAGCAAGTAGGGACTTGGGTCATCCATTGTGACCAGACCCTGCTGTAGAAGACCCAGGCGGGGTCTGAGGCAGAGAGGTGAGGCCTGAAGGAGGCAAATGAAGTTGGCATAGAAACATGACGATAGAAAAAGACCACATGTCCTATGTAGTATGTCTTTCCATATCAACCACTACAACAATGCCCTTTTTTCCTTTAGAGATCCTTGGTGTTTGTCCCATGCTTCTTTGAATTCAGATATTGTCCTCATCTCTACCACTTCCACTGGGAGACTTCCACGGATCCACCACTCTTTCCGTAAAGAAATATTTCCGCATATCACTCCTGAATCTATCCCCTTTCACCCCCATCCCATGTTCCCTCATAGCAGAGCTTGCTTTCAATCGAAAGAGGCTCTCCTCCTGTGCATTTATGCCATGGAGGTATTTAAACGTGTCTATCATATTTATTTATTTAACATTTTTATATACCGCCTTTCAAATTCTCAAAGCGGTTTACAGGGAACTTACATAACTTTGTATACATAGAACTTTTGGAACTATTTACAATAACAATTAATAGTGATTACATTTGCATTATAACTATTTACATAAGTGAAAGGACTTGTACATGATCATGAGGCGTTGGCAATTTCTTGACATTTGTTAAAAGCCTTGCAATTAACTTGTGAGGGCTTGAAATGTTCAGTGAAAAGATGAGTCTTCAATGATTTTCTGAAGTCGGTAATATCCATGGTGGCTCTCAGGTGATGAGGGAGGGTGTTCCATAATGTTGGGATGTAGAGCTCAAAAACTCTGAGTAGAGTGTTCTGGGAGGTGCCTGTGGGTGTCTTGGGGGTTGCCAGGGAGTTTTGGTGTTGTGTCCTTCTTGATCTATTGTCTGGGAGCCTTTTAATTAGGGTTTTTAGGCAGTCGGAAGATTGCTCATGGAGTATTTTGAATGCTATCGTTAGTACCTTGTATTTTATTCTTGAGCAGATGAGGAGCCAATGGAGAGATTCAAGTATTGGAGTAATGTGAGTTTGCTTTATAGCTTTGGTGATTAGGTGGGCTGCTGCATTTTGGGCCATCTGCAAGGCTTGTGAACATTTAGGTAAGCCATAGAGAATTAGATTCTGCTCTAGAAGTGGTCGAAGATTCTGCAGGAACTTCATTTTGTAGTATACCCTTGAGGTGGTTTTACTGATGTGAGACTGAAAATTAAGCCTCTGGTCAATGTAAATTCCTAAGTATTTAACTTCTTTCTTGATGGGGATTGAACTGCTTCCTATTGGTAGGTTATCAGGAGGGTTGAATGTATTGTCTCTTGTGATTATGAGAGCTTCTGATTTTTTGTAATTGATCTCCAGATTGCGCTGTAGTAGCCATTCTGTAACTGCTAACATACAGGCTGTTATGGGAGAGTAGTTGGGTTTCTTAGTGTCTAGGATGGAATAAATCATTAAATCGTCTGCGTACAGATGGTAATGTGTATTGTGCTCTTGTAGGATTTTGCATACTGGCTGTATGTACAGGTTAAAGAGGAGAGCAGAGAGTGTGGAGCCTTGAGGGAGACCTTGGGTTAGTGGAAAAGGTCTTGAAGTATCGGATTTTATCTTGACTTGTGATCTTCTGTCTGCTAGGTAGGAACGGAACCAGGACAGCAGTGTGCCACTTACTCCTATTTCGCTTAGCCTGTCCAGACGTATGGTGTGGGTTATGGAATCGAATGCAGCAGTTATGTCAATGAGAATGAATCCCTTTTTGGTGTCTTCAATTCCTTTGAGTATGGTGTTCATATCACCTCTATCCTGCCTTTCCTCTATCTAAGGTGTACATACTAAGATCCTTAAGTCTCTTCTCATATGCTTTATAATGAAGATTACTAACCATTTTAGTAGCCACCTTCTGTACAGACTCCAGCCTGTTTATATCTTTTTGAAGGTGCGGTCTCCAGAATTGCACACAATACTCCAAATAAGGTCGTACCAAAGACTTATACAGAGGCACTATCGCCTCCTTTCTGCTGCTGGCCATTCCTTTCCCTATGCACCCAAGCATTCTTCTAGCTTTTTCTGTCGCCTTTTCTATCTGTTTAGCTACTTAGTACTTCACCCCCTATACTATATTGCTCCCTTGGATTGCTGCAGCCCAAATGCATGACCTTGCATTTTTTAATATTAAATCTCAGCTGCTAAATTCTAGATCATTCTTCAAGCTTAGCTGGATCCCTCGTCATATTATCTACATCTTCCTGGGTGTGTACTCTATTGCAGATTTTGGTATCATCCGCAAAGAGGGAAACCTTACCTGACAGCCCTTCTGCTATATCACTAACAAAGATGTTAAAAAGAATCGGACCAAGAACAGATCCCTGGAGCCCACCACTGGTAACTATCTCTTCCTCAGAGGGAGCTCCATTTACCTGTACCCTTTGTCGCCTCCCACTCAACCATTCTCTAACCCAAGCAGTAACTTTAGGGTCCATCCCTAGGGTGCTCAGTTTGTTCATAAGTTGCCTGTGAGGAACGGTGTCAAAGGCTTTACTGAAATGTAAATACACCACAACTAGGGCTCTCCCTTGGTCCAACTCCCTGGTCACCTAGTCAAAGAAATCAATCAGATTTGTCTGAGAAGTCCTGCCTCTGGTGAATCCATGCTGCCTCAGATCCTGTAATCTGCTGGACTCCAGAAACCTCACTATTTTCTCTTTCAGCAGCATTTCCAATGATTTACTCACCATCAAAGTTAAACTAACGGGCTTGTAGTTTTCAACCACATCCTTATGTTTATGTTTATTATATTTGATATACCTCCCTTCATTAGATAAAAAAAAGAGTGGTGTACAATTATCAAAAAAGTTACAAGAATGGCCACAGGCCAAGAAAATGAAAAGAAATTACAATGTAAATAGGACAGTGGATAGTAAACCATGCATACCCCAGACAGGAGACGTAGACAACACTGAAGAAGAAAAGAAATGCAATCACATGGGGGAGTAGGTAGGTCAAATGCAGAGGAAAATAAGTGGGTCTTTAGGCATGTGTTGAAGATATGGTAGTTTTGTTCAAGTCTGAATGAGGTAGGCAGTGAATTCCAGAGTGCGGGTGCAACAAAGATAAAAAGCAGAGGAGCGGGTCGATTGCAGATGGGCACAGAAAAGAGAGTGGAGGTGGAGACGGTTTACGTGGACTGACCGGAGAGTGCGACAAGGTGTGTGAGACTGAATAAGGTCCGCCAGATATTATGGTGTGTGTGTGTAAATAACCTGATGAACAAGGGTGAGGAGCTTAAAGCTGATACAATGGTCTATGGGGAGCAAATGAAGGTGAAGAAGAAGGGGAGTTATGTGATCCTGACGTGTGGAGTGGGTAATAATGCGTGCTGCTGTGTTTTGGATACGTTGAAGCCTATACAACTGGGATTGTGGAATACCGGCAAGGACAGAATTACAGAAGTCAAGGCATGAGATGACGAGGGACAAAGTGAGGGTGGTGAGAGCCTGTGGAGTGAGGAAGGGTCAAACAGCATGGATTTGACGGAGGTAAAAGGAGGAGGTTTTAGTGACATGGGAAATATGATCATGAAAGGAGAGATCAGAGTCAAGGAGAACACCAAGGTAACGAAAGCAAGACACTAGAGGAATAGGGGAGCCGGAAAAGGATGGGGCTATTTGTGTAAAGGGACCATATGTGCCTCTCTCCAATCCTTCGGCAACACTCATGATTCCGAGGCATTGAAACAGTCAGACATTGGAGCTGCTAGAACTTCCCCAAGTTCCCTCAGTATTCTAGGGTATATCCCATCTGGTCTCATTGCTTTGTCTACTTTAAATTTAGCTAGTTTCTCATGAACAGTCTTCTGAAAATTGTTCAAGATGCCCCTCACTTCTGTTCCTGTTTGTGGGTGTTTTTTTTGAGGTCCTGCTCCTGGGTCTTCATCTGTGAACACAGAACAGAAATATTTGTTAAGCAATTCCGCTTTATCCTCATCAGCTTCTACATATTCCTCCCCTTCACCCTTGAGTCTAACAATACCACTTTTGCCCTTCCTCTTCTCACTAACATATCTGAAAAAGCGTAGTTACTCACCTGTAACGGGTGTTCTCCGGGGACAGCAGGAATCAGTCCTCACATATGGGTGATGCCGACGGAACCTTGTGCGGAACAAATCCCCAGCTTTCAAAGAAAGCCTTTGGAAGTTGCTACCATGCATGCGTGATCCCTTTCCCGCCCAAGGGTGCCATCTTGCTCAGTCAAATGGCATAGCTAAAAAGACAGCAAAACAAATGAAAGAAAAAATAATTAGACTGCAACTCCAAGGGGAGGATGGAGGGTTGTGACGGCTGATTCCTGCTGTCCCCTGAGAACACCTGTTACAGGTGAGTAACTATGCTTTTTCCAGGAACAAGCAGGAAGTCAGTCCTCACATATGGGACTCCCCAGCTACAGGCTACCTTGAACCTATAGCCCAAAGAAAGGCTCCCTCATCGAGAGCCGCAATGAAACCCTAACCAGGGAAGTAGCACTCTGGTAGCCTGAACACAGAGGGGTCGGAGGGCAGGAGTTGTCTAGACTTCAAACAGGTACTGGAGCACATCCTGGCAGAAGGTGCTGTCCCTTCGAGACTCCCTATCCAGGCAGTAATGAGCTGCGAAGGTCTGATCCGATGACCAGGTGGTGGCCTGGCAGATGTCTGCCAAAGGAACAGAGCACAGGTGATGCCGCCATGGCCCTGACCCTATAAGCCATAATATGGCCCTCCAGCGGAAGCCCTGCTGCCTCATAAGCCCTGGCAATACAGTCCGCTGCCCAAGTGGACAGCGTATGCTTTGTCACTGCCGACCCCAGCTTACTGGGGTCATAGGAAATGAAAAGCTGAGAGGCTTTCCGGTGAGGTTGCGTATGCCGGATGTAGAAGGACAGGGCCCTCTTACATTTCAGGCTATGGAGGACCGCCTCTGCCCGACTGGCATGCGGCCTGGGAAAGAAGGTGGTAAGAACCACCTCTTGGTTGAGGTGGAACGAGAAGACCTCCTTTGGAAGGGACTTGGGGTGTCCGCGAAGCACCACCCTATTGTAGAAACTGGTATAAGGCCTCTCCACCATGAGAGCCTGGAGCTCATTCACTCTCCAGGCAGAAGTGAGTGCAACCAAGAATACCACTTTCCAGGAGAGATACCGGAGATGGCACGTGGCCATCGGCTCAAAGGGTGGCTGGGTAAGCTGCCCCAACACGACATTAAGGTCCCATTCGGTCGCTGGGGGATGGACCGGGGGTTTCAACAGAAGCAAGCCCTTTAGAAACTGGGATACCATTGGGTGAGCAGAGAAAGGCTTCTCGTCCATGAGGACAGTGGTTCGCCGCTAGGGCACTGAGATGCACCCTGACGGAGTTGGACTTAAGTCCGCTCTCGGAAAGGTGGAGAAGGTATTACAACACCACAACCACAGGGCAAGAAAAGGGGTGCACCTTTACCCAGCACACCAGAGAGCAAATCTGTGCCACTTAAAGGCGTCCGTCCGTCTAGTAGACTGTCTATGTGAAGCCAGCAAGACCTCCTCAACATCCTCTGGAAGGAGAAGCGGGGCTAGAGTCACCCTCTCAGCAGCCACGCCATCAGAGAAAGGGAGCTGAGGTTGGGATTCAAGAGAGAGCCCTTCTCCTGGGAGAGGAGCCATGGAGACGAACCCAGGGGAATGGAGGTCTCCGCCACTAGCTGCAGGAGAAGCGGGAACCATGGTTGCCGGGCCACCGTAGAGCTATGAGGATGACAAAAGCTCTGTCCCAAAGAATCTTGAATAGAGACTTGGCGACCAGCTGCGTCGGGGGAAAAGCATACAGAAGACCCACCGACCATGAGACTAGGAAGGCATTGGTGGCCACCCTGGCCGGGTGTGGCTGCCTTGAGCAGAAATGGGGTAGCAGGGTGATTGTCCGGGCTTGCAAACAAGGGAAGGGAGTTGCTTTGTCGTTGTTGAAATTGACCTGCTGCATTCGGTTTGTTATATAGGAGGAGAACCATTTTAGTGCCGCGATGCCTATGGACTCAAGTCGTTCCAGTAGTGTTGAGTGGTGCACTGAGTCAAAGGCAGCTGAGATATCAATGAAGATAAGCATATACATCGTGTTCTTGTTCTCCAGCCCCTTAAGTAGATTGTCCAGCAAGGCTAGCAGGAGGGTTTCCACACCATGATGTTGTCGAAACCCGTATTGATGCACATCCAAGGCATTTGTATCATCAATGCTTGTAACCTATTGGTTTGATACTGAAACCTGTTTAGCACATGTAGCTTATATCAGCAGTATGTTAATGTCATTGCTGTCTTCCTACAGTGACAGGCTTATGTTATGACTATTTGCATCAGCATTATACCAGTTTTGCTTATAGCTTCTAGGTGTACATTGATGCATGGTTAGTTATCATGTTGCTGCTTTCCCACATTCTGCACAAAATCTTTTTCTTGCATATTTTTTTCAATGAGAAAAATCAAATAAATAAAAAAAATATTTGAGTTGAAGGTGTTTTTCTTTTGATCCATATGATAAGTATTTACTGCTCACTAGCTACTTTTATTCTGGCTATGCATTTATCCCTTTGATGCAGTTTTCTTACAATACTGGATTTGGAGGAGAAATACAAACATCCTGTGAGAAGAGAAGAGTTCAGAAAGGAATTTTGGGGGAAAAGGAGGGTGGGGTATAGCTAGCATTAATAGTAATGAGGAAGGGGGTGCTGCTCTATAGGTTGCAGGGAGGTGACAAACCCCAACCCCGGCCCTGCCTCCTACCCTGTGTTTAGCATTTGTCCTCCATCCCTTTTATAACCCCTACCCCATATCTGGCCTCTCCTCTCTCTCTCTCTGTACCCCTTACCCCATGTCCAGCAATTCTAACCATATCTACCATATGCTCTCTGCCTCCTTATATCCCCCACCCTATGTCCAGCATCTGCCTTCCACCTATCTCACTGTGTCTTTGTATCTAGCACCTGTTCTGTCATTACCTCTACACTTTCTATTCAGCATCTGCCCTCTACCCTCCCTCATGCCCAGCATTTCCCTTTCAACCAGTCCATCTGCCTCCCCCCCCCCCACCGTGTCTATCTGCCCAGCATTTTCCTTCCAGCCTTTCTCACACACAAACACCCTGTCCACTCACCGCTACCACCTTATCTGTGTCTGCAGTGGCAGTCCAGCCTCTGATTTAAATGCAGGTCTAAGCACTTCCTTGCTAGGAAGACTGGTGTAGCCCCCCCCCCCCTCTGATACAAAGCATATGTCAAAGAGGGATGGAACTTGACCAGCCTTCTCCACCAGAGCCTGCATTGTGATTTTGGTTGGTTTTAAATCTGAGATCAGGCTGCTGCTCCTGCAGGCATGGAAAAAGCAGCAGTGTAGCAGCAGCAGCAGCCTACTGAATCAGTGGAGAGCCAGATCATTTCCGGGGGGAGCGAAGGGGCAATGCCCCCCATGCCACCTAAACTACACCCATGGTTCAAAGGTGCTGAAGGTTTTGAAGTATGAAAAAAGATTAATCAACTTGTATGTATGTACTTGTCTACATAAAAACCCTGGCATTTGAAACCCAATTGGAAGCTATCTGGATACAGAGTAGTTGGAAGGTTGACTTGATGTACTGTACACTTGCCATGAGTACCCCTTTTCTACTGACTGCACTGTCTAACACATTTTGACCAAGCACAGCTTGGGTGACAACTAGTCTGGGTTTTTTTTAATGGAAATTCCTGTCAGGTAGGTGAGTTAAGGATCACAGAGAGAGGTGATACTGCTAGGATTGGATAAAGGCAATCTGTGAGATTTTTGTCTCATACAGCTTTTGTTCTGCCACATGGCTGACATGTAGAAATGGTACAGGATGGACCTTGAGACAGAATCTTGAAACTATATTTAAAATTTTTGTATGACATCTTTGTCTCTTATCCCCGGCTAGCCATGGGGGGGCCATATGAAGTTGGATTAGCATAGGATCCAGTTCTGAGTGAGTTGTGAGATGGCTTGTCTCCATTCTTCCTTAGGCATCTATCTGTTGCGTAACTTGCTCTAGCACTTGAGCACAGGTGCTTAAATGCACATATTTAATGCAATCTGCACATTCCATAATTAAAGGTATAGAACATGTCCTTTGTTTGACAATGCTTACTCCTGTGCTAAAAGGTTAGGGTTCTTTAACTTTGGGGTAAAAACGACAATGGAGGAGAGCTATGACAGAGGTCTATAAAATAATGAATGGTATGGAACCCTAGCCTCAAAAGGACTGGGAAGTGGGCTGTCCAGACCCATTCCCTTTCTTTTCCATTCCCTTCACCGATCCTTTTTACCCTAGAATCAGTCTTTTTTTACCTTAAAGTCCTGCAGGATTTTTTGGTCATAGTTTTAGCCACCTCCAAACAGTATGGTTGCAGTAACTCCTGATGATCATTGCTATCCGATTTGCTTGACTCTAAAGATATAAAGAATCTTTCAAATGGGCAATATTAGTGACTATGAAGAAGGCCATCATCCAGTTATCGCTATTCCTTTTCCCATTCTTGCTGCTTTCTCCCCCTTTTTTTCTCTCTTTGCAAATAGTTATCTCTAAGTTATAATGCCCTGTTCAATGTAATTTCAGTTTGTTCAATGTAAACTGCACTGGTGCAGTATATAAGAGAATGTAAATAAATGCCTCCAGAAGCAAAAACACATTGCTGTATCTATGCCTCCATTTGTTTCTTTCTAACTTCTAGTGCAGTGATGGCTAACCTTTTTGAGCCCGAGTGCCCAAACTGCCGCACAAAACCAAAGAATTTCCTCAAAGTGCCAGCACGTCAATTAAACCTTAACAACAATATTTTAGAGCCTTATAATGATGTTCCAGATCACCCATTTTGGGCAAGGATACTGGGGCGTTACAAATTACACAACACTTGTCTTTCACCATGATGAAGAAGTAGTCCATTTCCCATTCATCATGAAAGTGGTAGGTTTTGCTCTTCTTTGGAACCCAGCTCCCGCGCGGGTCCTATAATCTCGCGAGAGGACGGCGCACGAGCTCTAGCGTGCAGCTTCTCGGCGAGAGGCGCGCAGAAGCTCCGACCGGAAGGGGAAGCGCGGGGCCGGGCTGGGGCCTTTCTCCTAGCACAGGGGTCTGCAACCTTTAAGACATAAAGAGCCACTTGGACCCGTTTCCGAAGGGAAAAAAAAAACTGGGAGCCGCAAAACCATTGCGACATTTAAAACAAATCTAACACTGCATATATTGTTTCTTACAGTGTACCATCATAATCACAATCACAATCATAGCCTGAGGTAAATATGAGGGCCCAAATGTAATCCACATTATAAATATATTATTATATTATTGTCACTTTTCTTTTAATATTTTTTTGACCCCCCTCAGAACTACTTTTCATAGAAAACATTAAATTTACTTACCGTATTTTCCGGCGTATAAGACGACTGGGTGTATAAGACGACCCCCTACTTTTCCTGTTAAAATATAGGTGTTTGGCCTATACTCGCCGTATAAGACTACCCCTCTTCCAGCGCACACCAAAAAAAATACGCCGGAAAATACGGTTAATTAATCACAACAAGTAACAATATTTGATTTCAAAATTATGATGATTTTGTAGTCAAATCACTAATATGAAATAAAATTATTTTTTCTACCTTTGTTGTCTGACCAATTTATTCTCTGATCATGCTGGTCCCGATCTGAGGCTTCTGCTTTCCTGTCTTCTCTTAGCTCTGTTTCTGTGGTCTATGGTCCATCTGCCATTTCTTATCTCTTCTTTCGTTTTCTTCACTTCTTTCCATCAGCCTATTTCCAGTCCCAGTAACCCTCCCCAGTATCAGCCCCTTTCCAGTCCTCACTCCCAGTACCTTCCAATGTCAACTTGCATTCCCATGATTGCCACTGGTGTCCATTCCCTTCCAGTCCCCCTCCTTCCCCACTGACCAGTCCCTTCTAGTACAAATACCATGGCAGCCCCTCTCAGATCCACTCCCTTCCAGTTCCATTCTCCCATCCCCTCGCATCAGCCCATTTGTAGCCTTAGCCCCCAGTTTTCTTCCAGGGCCAGCAGCTCTATCCTCCCCTCCCCACAATCAGCCCATTCTCAGTCAAAGCCCCCAATCAGCTCACTTCCAGTGCTAATCCCCCCTCAACCCCATTACCAGTGCTAGCCTCCCCTAATCAGCCCAATACCACCAGTCCTACCCCCCCCCCATCACCAGTCCTATCCCCCCATCAGCCCATTTCCAGTCCTAACCTCACCGATCAGCTCATTTCCAATGCTAGCCCCCCATCAGTCCATTATCAGTCATACCCCCCTATCAGCCCATTACCAGTCCCAACCCCCCCCCCTTGATCAGTCCATTCCCAGTCCTAGCCTTCAACCCATTACCAGTCCTAGTCCCCTCCCATCTGCCCATTACCAGTGCTAGCTCCCCCTTCAGCCCATTATAATCCTAAGCCGCAATGTCTCTCGCCTCTCTCCAGCATTTATCCCGTCTGTCCAGTATGTCCCTGTCTCTCCCCTTTGTGCATGCCAGCCCCCCTCCCTCCATGTCAGCCCCCGTCCTTCCATCTGTCCATGTCAGCTCCCTCCCTCCCTCCCTGTCAGCCCCACTGTCCATGTCAGCCTCCCTCCATGTCAGTCCCCCCTCTGTCCATGTCAGCCCCCTCCCTCCATCTATCCCTCCTTCCATGTAAGCCCCCCTCCTTCCATCCATCCATATCAGCTCCCTCCCTCCATCCATCCATATCAGCTCCCTCCCTCCATGTAATCCCCCTCCTTCCATCCATCCATCCATATCAGCCCCCTCCCCCCCCATGTCGATGGTAGCCCCCCCTCTCCCCATGTCGATGGTAGCCCCCCCCCTCTCCCCATATCGATGGTAGCCCCCCCTCTCCCCATGTCGATGGTAGCCCCCCCCCTCTCCCCATGTCTTCCTCCCTTCGTCTGCAGCCGCGGCTCCCTGCCTGTTAGGGAACCGCGGCTGTGCTTGTAAAATCGTTGCGGAGCCCTTCCTGTCTTGACGGGCTCCGTGCAGCATTGTCCCGCCTCTAGAGGGATGCACGGAGCCCGTCAAGACAGGAAGGGCTCCGCAACGATTTTACAAGCACAGCCGCGGTTCCCTAACAGGCAGGGAGCCGCGGCTGCAGACGAAGGGAGGCAGACACCTGTTTTAGCGGACCTTCCCGCGTGCCAGCTGGCACGCGTGCCATAGGTTCGCCATCGCTGTTCTAGTGACATGTATGAATCAGTTGTAAAGTGATGCACTGAGGCATGACTGCCATCTCTACTTATGAAAAGGTAGCATTGTAAACTTTAAAAAGCCCCAGTTTAATAAGTGCATCAAGTTAATGCTGACTCCTGGTGACCTAGTGGCCCCTGGGTTTTCTGGGAAAGATTGCTGGACCTTAGAGTAAAGTGACTTGCCCAAGGTCACAAAGAGTGCTAGTGGGAATCAAACCCTGATCTCTTGTTGCTCTAACCATTAGGTGGCTGCTCCACTCCAAAAATATAAATAAATAAAAAACTGGTGCCTAGAGCACCAACATACCTTCTACTGGGAAACCAGAACAAGGTCCTGCTGGGCAATTTTGCACCATTTTTTTTAATCCAGCAAATGTCTGCATGCTTTCTTAGTAATTTATTGCGCAGAATTTCCCCATCAAAAGACCTAACACCCCCCCCCCCACTAGTTCTGAAATTCCCCTGCTTTTTCCCCCCTCAGCTCACTCCATCTAAAAATTTGGGAAGTGCTTCCCTATAGGTTGTGATACAGTACTTTTCTCCCACATACACAGTAAAATGCTCACAGAAAATTAAACGTTATTATCAAACTTTTCAGAGAGAAAATGAAAACAAGAAATAACACATCCAACGATAGAACATGTGGGTCTGGGTACCAGAGACAGCTAACGTTATGTTCAAATGTTATATGTATGGGATTCCGAAATGGCAGCAAAAACAAATTTTTCACTTTAAATTAGAAGCCTTACAATATATCCTGTCCCAAGCAATCTGCAGCAGAAAACAGTAGATGTGTAATGTTAAACATTATAACAGTGCCAGCAAAGAAAAGAGGGAGTAAAGGTAAGCGATTTCTAGTTCTGAGCAGGATGAAGGCCAGATTGTGTGGAATAGTGATCAGCAAGTGAGCCAAGTGTGGGCGACCAAGCCCACCCCTTAATGGACTCCCAGGTCCTGACAAGCAGTCGAAGTTTTGGCCAACATGAAGGTAGAATGCAATCACCTGGTCAGTTTGAGACAAACAGCAGCGGCTTTATTCACCTGAAAACCTGTATCAAGGCCAGCAGCAAATGGCTGCACATCAGGCCAAATCATTTTTCCTCTGCTATACTAGGCTCATTTGAATTGCATAGGCCTCCATAAAGGGACATGGTTCAAATGAACAGTGGCACCCAGGACAGAAGAGAAGGACATGGCATGATGTGTTGCCATTTGCTGCCACGTCCTTGGTGTGTGATCTCTACATGAGGAGGGGAAAGGGAATGGGATCAAGGAGAGTTGCCAGTGCTTGTGCAAAATTCCCCCAAGAATCCTTCGCCTTGGTCACGGACAAACCTTTAGCTGATACAAATAAGGGGCTACAAATTAGAAACAAATCTGAAGACAAACTCTGCAAATTGAAAACCACAAAGTCATACTATAAAGCAGTGCAAGGCTACTGAAAGATAACACAAAGTGTCTTTCCACTAATATAGAGCAAATGCAAAAATAAAAGAAACAAACATTTCTCAAGTTGCTGTATACCTGTCTCTAAAACACTGAAAATAAAATGTTTTCTTTCCTACCTTTTATTCTCTTTGGCATTCTATTTTGTAATTAGGTTGATCCTGGTCACTTCAGTCTTCCAAATTCTTTTTCGGGGTCTCTCTTCAATTTCTTCTCTCCTCCTGCCTTCTGATACTGAAAAGATGATGGTGAAAGCCTGAAGAATGCTTTGGTGTATAACAGGCCTCAACAAATTTTCTTGGAATTTAGGAGCTTGTTCCTGAGACCTCTGTCACAGTATTCCCCCCCCTCCTTCAAAAGGTGTATCGCATCTCCTTTTATAAGGGTGTGATTTACCGTTTTCCCCATTTCCTAGGGGAAAAGAAAGCTTAATCCATCAGGCCCTTAACATGCCATTAGACAGTGCCAACAGAAGGGAGTGACCCTTCCACTCCCACCAATATCAAAGAGTGTGGCCTGGTAATATGTAAAGCAAAAAAAATCTCCCATAGCATAACCCCTGCACCCTGACTTCATGCACTCCCTCACACTTGCTCTCTCAAAGCCCCCCCCCCCCAACCAGCTATTACCCAATCCCTCTCTCAGACAGCCCCTGCCCCACCATCATCTCAATCTCTGTCTTACTCTTCCTGATGGATTAACTGCTCCACCGTGATCGGCTCTGCATGTAGCCTGAGCTGGGTGGTGCAGGAAATTTGCTGATTTTGTGAGACTTGAAACCGAGATCAGCAAACTTCCTCCACACCATGGCTCAAGCTACCTGCAAAGCTGATCATAATGGAGCAGGAAACAATGCAGCAACAAGAGTAAGAAACATCGTATGATAGTTGAAGGAGTGGGGCAATGAAATCCTGAGTGCCAGGGCTCAATTTATAGTTGCTATGGTGACCTGGCACACTGGCTTTGTCAAGCCATGGTGTATAGAGGAATGACCAGCAGGAAGGAGGTGATAGTGCCTCTGTATAAGTCTTTGGTGAGATCTCATTTGGCGGACTGTGTGCAACTCTGGAAACCACACCTTCAAAAGTATATAATTAGGATGGAGTTGGGGCAGAAGGTGGCTACTACAATGGTCAGTGGTCTTCATCATATGACAGATGTAAAAATCTCAATATATAGACTTTGGAGGAAAAGCAGAAGAGAGATGATGGAGACGTTTAAATACCTCCATGGCATAAATGCACAGGAGGAAAGCCACTTGTGTGAAAGAGAGCCATGCAGCGAGGGGGCATAAGATAAAGATGAAAAGGGTTACACGTGGGAGTAATCTGAAGAAATATTTCTTTAATGAAAAAGTGGTAGATGTGTTTGAAATATAGCCTTCCAGTGGAGGCAGTAGAAACTAGTACTGTATCTGAATTCAAAAACAGCATGGGTCCAAACGCAAAGGATTCCTAAGGGAAAAAAGGAACAGTAAAGCAGAGTAGTTGGAATGGAAGAACAGACTGGATAAGACTGGCTGCTCTTGATTTGCTCTTTTTCTCTGTTTCTCCTCCATCTTTTCTCCACTGTCATGTTTGTCTCTATTTTATTTATTCATTAACAACATTTGTTCTGCCCAGCAGTATGCTTTCTAAGCAGTTACAATGCAACATACATAATTTAATAAAACAAACAACGCAAAATCAGTTTTCACAAAACCTCCAAAATGTAAATCAAAGGGGATACGCTTTCTTAAAAAAAAATAAGCCTTTCAACCCTTATGGAAAGGCAAATAGGAAGGCACATCTTGCACATTCTCTGGTACCAAATACCAAAGTATCAGCCGTCTTACAGACAACTGCCCTGTGCTCTATCCCTCTATAACTCAAATTTTCCCTGCCTTCTCTACTTTTTTCAATCCTCCAGTCCTCAGTATCTCTCTTTTCATCTCTTGCCTACTTCCAGCTTTCCCTCCCCCACTCTCATTCTCACTTCCTCCTCTGGCTTCTAATTCCCCTTTGATCTCTTGCGTCCCTTTTCTCCCATGTGAATCATTGCTTTGTCCTCCTTACCCAGGCCCTTTCTCTCCAATCACCCAATCTGCATGCTTGTCCTCTCTCTCTCTTCTCCCCAAGTATCTTTCACCCCTCCTTTAAATCCCCCTGTTCTACCTTTTGAGCTCTGTCCCCCAGTCCATGTCCCCCATCCCATTTACAAGCCTCTTTCACCTCTCAATCCCCACCTGGAACACGTATCCTTCCTACGCACCACCAAGGTAAAAACTGCCGTTATCCTGCCACTGAACTGTAACAACTGATGCTGAAGAAATACATACATTGCCAGGCAATACAACCACCCATAACAACAATAACAGATTATAAACCATCACTAATATAGCACAAACTCGCATAGCTACATCCTCAGTAAGGCTAGGCCCTTCACCAGCACCTACTGCAAACACACCCCGCAAATCAACATACAAAACACATACTAACCATGCAAACATGTCCACACTTGCTGTTCTACTCAGCATCCTCTACCTCACTGCCATCCTAACACATGCTACATCATCCATCCACATACCAATCATACACTCTTACACACACCACCTAATCACCCCCCCCCCTGCACAAGAATAAGATCCAGACCTTACCAACATCTCATTTGCATCAAACAACATCAGGTATTACTCCATACACCCCAACACGACCTTGCCAACAATACTTGCTGACTAAAAGGCGCCCTAATCAACACATGATCAGCATGCAATAAGACACAGATCCTCACAGACTACCTTATGGACAATGGGCTAGACCTCATATGGATCACAGAATCCTGGTTCATGGAATCAGACAATATGATAATCAATAGCTACTACCACCCAACTACAACATATTCATCTCGTCTAGAACCGAGCATAGAGGTGGAGGAGTATTCATTATATTAAAAAAACCCACCTCAACTTCCACACTTTTAGCAACAGCACCATTACAGGACTAGATCCAACCTCCTAACAATATGCTTAGTATACAGACCCCAAAAGCCACCCATGATGGACTTGCAACACTACTCGAAATGGCCTGCAGACGGCTGACCACATGCAAGCCAACCTTTCCTACTGGGTGATCTTAACTTCACCCCTTCCAACTCCAAAGCCACAAAGGACTTCTTAGATGCAATGGATGCCCTTAAATACACACAACTCATCAATCAACCAACACATAACAAAGGAAACACATTTGACATGATCTTCACTCTGCAGCAGATGCTCAGGACCATAAACTTCCCCCCACCCGCAACATACACAATCCTATGGTCTGACCACAGAATCATCCACTTCTCACTTCCATACAGACCAGCTTTCCAAACAGACCCTTGCAAGCAAGCCTCAACACACAGATTCCACAATCTGGAAAAGAGAATTCCTGGAAAAAAACAAATCATATCTCAAATCAACCACAACTCAGAAGACCTCGATGCTCTCGTCCAGAACTGGAACCAGACTATTACCAATATAGTAATTAAACAACACACTCCAACAATCGCATGCAGGCAAAATACAGCTACATGGTACACCATACAGCTAAAAATTATGAAACGCAAGCTTAGACTACTAGAAAGAAGATGGCGACAATGTAAATCAACAAACAATCTGGACGCATATATGGCCAAACTCCACAAATATCAAGGGGCAACATACAAGGCAAAAATGGAGAACTTCTCCAAGCTCCTACAAGGATCCCTTAACAGGCCCAGGGCACTATTTGACTTAATTAGACAATGATAAAAAAACCCACACAACAAGAAGAAAAGACAGACCTGACACCGCAACTTACGGCAGACCACTTCCAAAGCCAAGCCTGCTCACAGACTACTGATACCAGCACAAACATCACGCATACAAGTCACAACCACAAATAAAACAAAATCACTTGGGACTCATTCTCAACCACATCACCAGAAGAACTGGAACGAATCATCAAAAATGTGATCACCACCACCACATCCCCACTACACCCCTGCCCAGTGACTTGTATTAAAATAGCAAGAGCAAAATTGATCCCCACAATACTCAAGATGGTAATTCTATCGCTCCTCCAAGGATATATGCCAGCAGAACCGAAAGTAGCTTCCATCTGCCCACTAATGAAAGGGGAATGGTCATTGATGCGAATGGGCACGTATATTAGACATATTTCATGTCTAAACTAGTGCCATAGAGTCTGAGACCTTCCTTAAACAATTTTAAGGGATCATTGGATTGAGACATGTGGAAGTCTAACCACTGGAGATACTTTAAGTACATCTGTACTCTTCAGTTTTAATTTGAGTGAATGTGTATTACTTTTTGACAAATATATCGTTCAAAGAACAGACCATATATTGTTGTTTCACTAATGAAAGGGGCCTGCTTTGACAAAATACAAGCAAGCTCCTACAGGCCCATCATCAGATTACCATTCCTGGCCAAAATAATAGAAAAAGTCATACAAAATAAACTCAAAGATCATGTTGATGCTAAATTCCCACTTGACCCACAATAAGGATTTTGACCTCAACACAGGGTTGAAACTCAATTATTAACTGTGCCTAATAAGAGGCACAGACAAACCTCAAAAAGGATTTATACTTGTCTTTTTCAATACAAAGGCAACTTTTGACTCTGTCCCACATACCAGAATTCTACAACGACTAGAAGACATAGGATTGATTGGAACAACCCTAAAGTGGTTCAAATCCTACCTTGCTGAACGTCACAGCCAAGTCAGAAGGGCACTGAGAAATCATCACCATTCATACTGGATCAAGGAGTCCCTCAAGGATCTGCCCTGTCATCCTTGCTCTTCAACATCTTCCTTCAACCATTATGCACAATCATACAGGCACAGAACATACTATATCACATGTATGGTGATGATCTAACCCCCACGACTTCCGCTCAGTGTTTCAAGCATTCACCTTCCTGCATCTAGACTACTGTAATCTCATCTTCCACAGCCTGCCTAAGTGCACACTATACTCGATACAGCTAGCCCAAAACACAGCTTCTAGGATCCTGTGCAATACCTCCAGAGCTGAACACATCACCCCAATACTCAAACACCTACATTGGCTACCCACAGAGGAGCGTATGAAGTACAAAGCCTTACTCATAATCTTCAAGATCAACCATGACCTATCAATCTACAACTAATCCTTCATTGAGAAAGCACCAAACAACAGATCCAGGAAAACACATACCCTTAATACACACATCTCATCAACAATTACTAAGACCAACCACACAACATCCAAGACAGCCTTCTCCCTATTTGCCCCAACCCTCTGGAATTCAGTGCCGGATGATCTACGTGCCACTAATGACCTGGAAAACTTCAGAAGAAAACTAAAAACCCACCTCTTCCTTGGACACTTTACTGACCGACTTAATCCATCAGACTTAATAGATCTCTCACATTCTAAACAGAATTCCCCCTCACCCAATTCCTCCCACCACTCCCCATACTTACTCATGAATAATTGTAAGAATGTATTATAGTTTAATGTTACAATGTTCTTCTGTTAGCTCACTAACCATAACAATCTTATAATATTATAATTATTAGAAGGTTCTATGTAAAGCCCTATTGGCCATTTTTGTTTTCATGTAAACCGCTTAGACCTGGAGATACAGCGGCATAGAAAAACTGCTAAATAAATAAATACATTCTCCACCTCAGTGCTCTCTCTTCCACAACTCTATCATCTGAAGTCCTGCTATTCCCCTCCCTTTAATCCCCATTTATCCCATTCAATTCTAGTTCCTAATTAATCCCTCACATAGAGGCTTGTTTACAAAGCCGTGGTAGCGGTTTCCAATCATTATTGGAGCCGCTGCCCTACTGAAATCAATGGGGCCGCAGCTCCGATAAAAATCGGAAACCGCTACCGTGGCTTTGTAAACAAGCCCCATAGTCCCCATTGTAATTGCTTTCCCATTAAATTTTCTATTCCCTGATCATCTTCCCATATGTGCCTCTCATACCTCTTATCTCTACTCCACAATGCAAAATGAATGCCTCTTCCTTCCTCATTAGCCCCTCTACCAGCATCGACCTCCTGCCTCTCTGTCTGAGTGCAGCAGTAGAAACCTACATCTTATTCAGTATAGACTGAAGCCAAGAATTAATTCAGTCTCTCCACTATGGCTTTGTCCCCTTTTAGTGCCCCTTTTACCCCTCTATCATCTAATGTTCCAACTAACTCTTCTCAGGATTTTTGCTACCAATGTACTTGAAAAAGTGTTTATGATGTGTTTTTGCTTCCATGGCAAGCTTTTTTTTTAAATTCTCTCTTTGCCTGCCTTATCAATGCCTTGCATCTAACTTGCCAATGCTTATGTTTCCCGTTTTCATCATTTGGCTTCTTTTTCCATTTCCTAAAAGATGCTTTTTTGGCAGCAACAGCCTCTCTAACCTCGCCTTTAAACCATGCCAGCGGTTTTTTGGACTTCCTTCCACTTTTCTTAAAGCGTGGAATATAACTGTTCTGGGCTTCCAAGATAGTACTTTTAAACAACACCTATGCTTGATGTAAATCTTTAACCTTTGCAGCTGCTCCTTGTAGTTGTTTCTTAACTATTTTTCTCATTTTTCTCATAGTCTCCCTTTTGAAAGTTAAATGGTAGTACTGTGGATTTCCTTGCTGTCTTCCTTCCATTCATTAAATCAAATATAATCATACTATGATCACTATTGCCAACACCCTTATCTCTTGTACCATATCCTGCGTTCCACTAAGGAGCAGGTCCAAAATAGCTTTCCCTCTGGTTGGTTCATGAACCAGCTGCTCCAGAAACCAGTCATTTATTTCATCTAGAAACTTTATCTCCCTACCATGTCTTGCTGTGACATTGACCCAGTCAATAATAGGGTAATTGAAATCACCCATTATTACTGTGTTGTATTTTTTGTTAGCTTCCCTGACTTCTTTCAGCATTTCATCATTCATCTGTTCTTCTTGGCCAAGTGGTCGGTAGTACACCCCCACTGCTATTGCCTTCCCCTTTTTACATGGAATTTCTATTCCTAGAGTTTCTATAGTGTATTTTGTTTCCTGCAAAACTTTAATGCTATGTGACTCAATGCCCCTTCTAATAGAGTAATCAAATTGGTAGAGGGGTTGCGCTCTATCATGTGATATAATTTGTACCCAGTTATCACAGTGTCCCACTGATTGTCCTCCTTCCACCAAGTCTCTGAGATTCCAATCATATCTAACGTCTCATTTAGTGCTATATATTCTAGCTCTCCCATCTTATTTTTTTAGACTTCTAGCATTTGCATACAGGCATTTTAGAGGTTATATTTTATTCATGTTAATCTGGTTATCAGTTGATATCGGTAATTTTGGAATCTTTCAGCACTGTACTTAAAAGCATCTGGGTTACTTTTATCTTTATTGGAACCTCGCTGTTGGGATTCCTGAACTTTCCTCTTTTTCTAGTATCCTTCAAGGCTGCGCCCTTCTGAACCAGGTGCACCTGGGCAACTGTCAGCTTCCCCCATCTAGTTTAAAAGCTGCTCTATTTCCTTTTTAAAGGTTAATGCCAGCAGACTGATTCCATCCCAGTTAAGGTTGAGCCCATCCCTTCAGAAGTGCCCCTCCTATCCCCTGAATGTTGCCCAGTTCCCAACAAATATGAAACCTTCTTCTTTGCATCATTGTCTCATCCACGCATTGAGACTCCGGAGCTCTGCCTGTCTGTTGGGTCCTGTGCATGGAATGGAAAGCATTTCAGAGAATGCTACTCTGGAAGTTCTGGATTTCACCTACCTACCTAAAAGTCTAAATTGGGCCTCCAGAACCTCCCTCCCACATTTTCCTATGTCATTAGTACCAAATTGTATCAAGACAGCAGACTCTTCCCCAGCACTATCTAAAACCTTGTCTAAGTGGTGCGTGAGGTTGGCTATCTTCGCACCAGGTAGGCACGTTACCAGCAATCTACACGCCTAATGACTGAATCACCAACTATAATGGCCATCCTAACCTTTCCCTCATGGGCACATGGCTCTGGAAAAACCTCCTCAGTGTGAGAGGGTTTTACATCTCCTGTTGGACAGGTCCTAGCTACAGAATCACTTCCTGCCTCCCCAAGGTGCTGCTCTCTTGTCACATGATCTTTCTGATCCATGGTAACTGAGAAACTGCCAGACTGGAGGTGGGACTTCTGTTAATGATTTCCTGGGTGATTCACACAGCTCTTGCTTTGATGTAGGGAGCCTTTCAAATTGCCACTTTGATCTGTCACTTGGCTTTAACACCTATTTGAAACAATTTCACAGGTTTCTTCTATTTGGAAGGCCTCTTTGTAAGGGTCCCTAGAACCAATTTATTCCTATTCCTCCTTTTATGCTAAGCTATACTCTGATTTGATTTAAATTAAAGCTATCTGTTGATACTAGGCCCTGACTGAGTTAACAAATACACTTGATTCTAAATTACACAATCCAAAGAATTCTCTTTTCCCTAATATTTAGAACTGCAGAACTCTCTCCAGTCAGAGCAGTTCCTATAGGTAGTCATTCAAGATCACTCCAAATATATCAGAAATATGCAGAAAAACTCAATTTAAGTAAATCCAGGGCAAACCAGACTAACCCAATGCACATAGATCACCTCAGTCTAGGTTAATACCCAATGAATCAGAGCTGCATAGTAGAACCCTGTTTAGACTATTTCAGAGCAAATCAAACAAAACTGAGGCATTTAGAAAAACCCTAGGTTAAACTAAATTAACCAGAGACCTTCAGAAGAATGAAGTCCAGAGCACTGCCTACTAACCAGAATAAATCTGAAGCACTGAGAATAATTTAATGTAGATAATTCAAGCTACATCCTGAGATAGTTAAATTAATCTAGTTTACATGAATTCACATAAACCCAATGAAAACAGATGCTCCTAGCGTGACACAGATTACATTAAGTCCTGGGAGTAATCCCTTTTAGGTGATCCCAATGAAAACCAGAGGCACCTAAAAGAAATTAGATGAAACTAGTTAAAGATATACAATTAAACCAGAGATCCCAAGGGGGATCCATGATCCTGAAAACACCACACAACAAAAGAACGCCATTAACAAACACCTTGGGAGACTTTGAGGCCTTGAAAAAAATACAAAGGCACGAAATAAACTTCAGCAGTCACCAAAATAGCACCTGAGCCCAGAAACGAGAACTCCTCCAAGCGAGGAAACTATTGCCACCAATTCCCCTGAACATCCTAATAGGAAGAACACAAAATATGACCACATTCATGCCAAAACGAGAGAGAAGAGAGAAAAAAAAAGTGATGACAACTTGAAACTGGCTTGCGAGCCCTGCTCTTGGGGACAGGATCGCTGCACTTATCGGCTGAAAGAGGCAACCAAACCAAGCACAAATAAGTGAAAACTAAAATACCAATGAAGTCATGGCCAGAGAATCATGTGGTTTGCCAGGGAACCCAAATGCTGAATTTAGGAAGCCATGAGTACTGTTGAAATAGACAAGGGAGTTAAGCGACTCTGAGGCACTCCGGTGCAGACCACCACACTGCGGCAGGCCCACAGCTACGTCTTGCAAGAAAATTCAAAGTGAACTTCATGATGTCCGACTGCCCTCCCACCAAAGGAAGCAGCAGCCATTGAGACTCTCCTTGTCCTCTGCCTGCTCCCCTCGCTGAAGCCTGCGGCCTACTGTCCCCCACGTGCTGGTTTCCTCATCTACTTAAGAAGTCCCCCGAGAAAACCACGGCTTCCTCACCACTTAAGGAGAGGTCAGCTGGTAAAATTGAGGTAGCGGAGATACTTTGCAACTCTGCCTTCCCCTTTTTTTGTTTTGTTTTAGTCTTTTTGCATCAAATATTCAAAGAGCCAACACACTGTGAAGGCTCTATGAAGGCAGTCAGAGAGAAAACAGCCAGTTCCTTAATGAAAAATACTATGCTGTCCGGCTGGGGGAGAAAGGGACCCAGACCACTGGGTTTTTAACCCCTGTCCTGTACCCTGCCCATTAAAGGGTCCAGGCTCAAACAAGCAGGCTCTACCTCCTGCTTTCCTTCACAATAAAACTACACAAGTGACCCAGTCATAGGAAGGTATGTCTTGGCGAATTTTCACATGCTTCCTGCCATAAATCTCTCCTTCCTTGTATTTTTTTTTAAGGTAGGCAATCATTCCAACCGTGAGTTCGTCCAGTGGAGCTCAGCCATGCGGAAGCTCCTGCCCTGGCTGCTAGAAAATGAGATACTTATCTCTGGTGCCTAAGGAGGGAACTCTTCTACTGTGACATTAGAAATCTGACATGCTCAGATCCTAGCTGCTAGTGGGTGGAGAATGTGTTGTACTCCTTCTCTTCCCATGCATCACACGGCTACTTCACTTTTCCATTACTAGGATAACTCCTTGCCCTCTTTCTCCCAATGCCTTATTTTCCCTATTCTGCCCTCCTCCATATTTCCCAATTTTTATTTCATCCACTCCTCACACCTTCTCTTCCCTATACAGAGCCAGCCCCCCTCCCCCGATTCCTTCTTTGGAGAGGGTGGGGGAGGCAGACCACAGCAGCAGCAGTATTTTAAAAGTGGCACACATGGCCTGTCACTTCTGACCCCTCTCCAACAGTAAATTGCATTTGAGGGGGATAATAAGCGGCACGTTATGCGCGCTGAAGCACAAGATCTGCCGCAGAAAACAAAGTGGTGGCACAAAGCCGCCCAGCCAGGGCAGCCCCCCCGGCTCGCCTGGTGGATGGGCCGGCCCTGTCCCTTTGAGCTACTTCAGCAACAACAGCCTCTCCTTTGGAGTTGAGACCAGGCGCCCTGGCCTCACCTCCAATGGAGAGGCTGTTGGTGCTGGCCTAGGGTTGATTGTGGCATTGGCTAAAACTCAGTACGTTTCTCCTTTTCTTGCTCCCGCTACTCTGGTTTCTACTTCCTAACATTAAAAATGGTGTTTAAGGCTACAGGTACATCCCACCCCACTAGGCATGGGCTGTGAACCATGTCACAGTTTCTGCCAGCTGTCCCCAATGTCCCTTGGCTGATGAAATTTAAACATGCTGTAGTGATAGGCAGCAATAGTGCTGCTACATTTCATGTCACTTTCCTGGCCAGTAGGAATGACTGCACTTGAACTTATACCTTCAGTGAATAGGTAGAGTGTGATGTGAGGGAAGGAGGATTATGTCAGAGAGGAGAACATTTGAGGCAGGGCTTTTTGGTACCTTAAACTTCAGCAGCCTGAACTAGTTCCTCACTGCTTTATCCCTACAGCTTGCCTTTATTTTTCTGTACAGTTAATGCATGTTGAAGACTTTTTGCTGTGTAACCTGTATAGCAAATACCATAATGCAGTTAGCTGCACCTATTGAGGTTGCTTTAACTGCCAGGCTGTCATTACTAACTTTACCAGCAATTTGCCACCTGACTGAAGACCGAATATAATTCAGAACAACTATCTAGGAGAGTAGTTTGATCCAAGATGGCGTATGAGTGAGACGCGTCTGCCCTTACTCCTCAGCGTCTCTCACCTATTGCTTTAATCTTTGACTTATACTTCGGTTTTGATGCCGAAACGCAAGGCCAAGGGCACTGGAGGTCTCCCCTCCAAACCCGAGGCGTTTGCGGCTGGACAACGGACGCTAGACAGCAACGTGGTTCCTGTGTCTTCCGTTATGGGCGAACCTGTTGTTGGGTCTGGGAAGAAGACAGACATGGAGAGTGATGTATCACTTAGCCCTTCCGGCCCATCTACCCCTCCCGCTCCCCAGATGTCTACTGCCAGATTGGGAAATCTGGGTGCTGGCTCAACAGGACAGGCTGTTGCCGCTGCAGTTTCTGTTGCTATTGGAGCGGCATTGTCTTCATACATCGACAAGGGAGAGAATTCCTCTCTCCCAGATTTGAGAGTGGGAGTCCAAGGTCCCTTCAAAGCATCAACCTGGTCAGTTTCTGCCTCCTCTGCAGTTGTGTCACTGCTGTGCAATTCTATATGAATTCTGGATTCTATATGGACTACCCTTGAAACAGTTCACAAGGTGTGCTCGGTGGTGCTTCAGATTTCGGTTCTAAGCTCCCCTCGTTTGGACTGCCTAGAGAAGAATGTCGAAGAGCAGCAGGAACAATTGTTGGGGTCTCAATCTTCTCTTAAACAGCTACAAGACGTTCAAGGAACTTTAGCTCAGGATACATTGATTCTGCAGCGTAAGATGGAGAACCTGGAAAACCAGTGCAGGACTTTAAACCTTTGGGTTTTAAATTTTCCCCAAGTGTCTCTGCTTACCCCTCAGGACCTATTTTGTAGGTTTCTAAAGGAGACTTTCAACTATCCAGAAGCTAGTATTTATTTATTTAACCAGTTTTCTATACCACCTTATCCTTCAATCAAAGCGGTTTACATTACGTAATCACTACAAACAGGATTCATGCTTTCTGTTGGACTCTATCACTACAAACAGGTACTGGATACATTCCCTTGTCCCCAAAGGGCTCACAATTTATGTGTACCTGAGGCAACGGAGGGTTAAGTGGCTTGCCCAAGGCCACAAGGAGTGCCTATAGGACTAGAAACCTCAGTCCCTCTGGCCTGAGATTGCTGCCCCCATAGTATGCCTCCTATCCAGATGATCTATTTTCTTCTGTCCCAGTTGTTTGAAGAAGCATCTTCCCAGGCAGACACCTCCCTGGTGGACATTTCCTCTGACTCTTTGGATATGGGTAATCTGATGATGTTCTTGAGGGGTCTATTGAGGTGGTAGAAGCCAGATCTACCCTATTAGTTTCCTTTGTTTTCCTACACGATAAAGAGGCTTTGTTGCATTTGTACTTTCAAAAAACAGATGTTTCTATTTTGGGTGGGAATATTCAGATCTTCCTGGATGTTTACAAATGGATGCAGCTCAGGAGAAAGAAATTATTGAGCTTTGCCCCGAGGCTTTGGCCTTGGGGGTGACGTTCCAATTAAGATTCCACTATGGGTGCGTCCTGTGGTATCAAAATAAGACTTACCATTTTTTTAACCCTCACAATTGTGATTTTTTTTCTGGATCCTAAACAGATAAAGGGTTAACCATATGTTTTTTATGGGTACTGAATTGTTTTTGGAAGCATAGTCCACTCTTCTTTTTCCCTTTGCTTATATTTCCTTCTTTCCATGGTTCTTTGTAATCGTGGATCTCACTCTCTATTTTTGGACTATTATACTCAATGATGGATGTTGATTTCTTTTTTTCTATTGGTTTCTTTCATACTTGTGTCTAAGCTGAGTATATTTTCTGTTTGAAAGTTTTGCTTTGACTTGCAAAATTCAATAAAATAGTAAACAGGGAAAAAATAACTATACCGAGGTCACAATAAGTTGGCACTGACTTGACAGCACTTAACCCTTTGAAGGCCTACTTTAAATTTTTAATCCACATTCTGCAGCCAGGTTAATTTTTGCATATTTCAGGAAAATTGTACCTGTCTTATTCAATGTGTTCTAATAGTGATTTTCCTTCTGCTAAGGTCATGTATTATATATCATTTGATGGGAATATTTAGTCAGAAGTTTGGATCCCGAGAGTTTTGGGCTCGGCCTAGAAAGGGTTAACAATCCCCTTAACTGAAAAAGGCAGTCCCTGCCCATTCTCCATCGTGTGGCACTATATTAGAGCACAGTAAGAGTTCCATGAACATCTAAAGCAGTTTGCTAAACAGGCCTCATAAGGACTGGGGTGGCAAAGGGAGGGGAGTGACAAAAAATGTGGCAGACTAGGAATGGGGGCCACAATCCTCTTTTTCTGATGACATGGTTCTCTGTTTTGGCTGATAGGCAGTGTCTTAAGCCAGGGCTGGACAAACCATAGGTGCCAGGTTGCCATGGTGATTACAAAATCGGACCTCGTTTCTGGGGCTCGAACACAATGCCAGGACCGGTGCTGTCAACCTGTGGGGATCCCATCGCCCGTAGGCAGAAGTGCTGCCAAAGGCTATCACCATGGCCAGGACCTTTTAAAAAAATGGTAAGAAACAGGAGGTGATAGAAGCATGGAAAACTGTTGTTTTAACAAATGTTTTTATAAATGTCTTGCATAACATATAATCCCTATTACCCCATCCCTTGCAATTAACGTTTCCTGAACTGTCTATGGTTCTGTGTTGTCTTGACTAGATTGTAAGCTCTGACGAGCAGGGTCTGTCTTTTTGCTTATATTTCTGTACAGCGCTGTGTGCACAGCACTATAGTAGTCTAACCAAAGGTATCAGAGGAGCCTGTAGAATATGATGCTAGCTTATCAATCCCTTGCCAGCTTCCTTAGTTCATACTTCACAGAGCTCCATTGCAACCGAGGCTAATTGACCACTTCCCTAGTTTCTTCTCTCTCAACCATGGCAAGCTGAGTAAATTCCTTTCTTTAAAACTGACAGCTCTATACAGCTATCATTTTCTTTCTTTTAAAACTGCAAGATCTGCTGATCTATATATCTCTTGCTCTCTTTTTAAAACTGACAGCTATCATTTTCTTTTAAAAACTGCAAGATCCTCAAACCCCCTGAAACAAGCAAAGCAGAAAACAAACGCTTGCTGTGCAAAGGCTAAAAGCGCCACACCCAAAACTTCTGAGGGACTTCTGAAGACGTTTTCCCCCTCCTCTCTTTTTCTTTTACCTACCCCATTCTTGAATAGCAGAAAGGTGAGGTAGAAGAATACAGAAAAATAGAAATAGCACAAGCATTAGAATTTAAGATAGGTATATAGATATATGTATATATATATCTTTATCTTTAACCCTACTTCCTCTTTTTCTGCACCTAGATTGGCCCTCCCTCGGGGGAGGGCAGGGCACACAGTTCTAAAGAAAAGAGAGATAACCACAAATAAGGGAGTAAGCAGGTGAGGAAAGAGGAAAGGGGTGGGCTTGTGGAAAGGGGATAAAAGTATGGTACCCCCAGACTGGGGCGTGCCTACGCTTGAGCTTTGATGAAGCTGTGCTGACGGTTACCCGCTGTCTAGACAACGTATTGAGCAATAAATCTGCTTCACCATATTTTCCTCTCTGAGTCTCATTGGTTGTATTGGCTATAGGCAAATTGGCCACAGGTAAAGGTAATTCCAACAGCTTGGGGGCTCGTTGTCGGGATCTCATCACAGTAGGGGGACTTCTGAAGGGTGGGGATGGGGAGACGCATCCTGTTGAGTTCAACAGTCTCATCGCCCCCTGCTGATAGTCTCCCCTACTAGCTGGTAACAATCCCAGAGCTGAAAAGAAAATAGAGGTGTGGTGAACCAGAGTGTGAGAAGTAGTAAAATTGAACATAGGCACTACTGAGAACCAAGCAATTTCGTGCGCACAGACCAAGGTAAGGAAAAGTGGGACTTTTGTACTTACCTTGGTGGTTGGGCCATTCTATTGGGTACTGAGACTGCGTGTGTGTGAGTGAGACGTACAATTGCATACGAAGTGAGTGTGGAGTCCTGATCCGTGGTTCTGTACTCCCGCGAGGGGGACAGCCGGAGACGGACAAAGCAAAGAGGCAGAGCATTTGCTATAAGTCTCAGTGGGAAAATAAGAAGATAGAATGGGGGGAAGCCTAGGTCTTAGAAAGGGGCAGGGAGAGGGAGCTAGGAAAATTAAGCTAGCTGATATTCCCTCAAATATTCCCCTGGGTAGGATGTTGAAGCATTGGAAAGAGAATAAGTTAACCAAGGATAAGGATAGACAGAAGATGATTGCATATTGTTGCTTTATCTGGACCCAAGAGAGTATCCGCCCTCCTGCTGTATTTTGGCCCAAGTATGGGGCAGAGGAGGACTGGATCTGTCAAGCTTTAAATATATATGTGAAAAGTAAGCCCGGGGTGAGAAATGAGGAAGTCCAGTATGCAGCATGTTGGGTGGGGAGGGTTCAGAGCAGATGTTTCCCTTGAAAACCAAGCCTAGGTGAGGTGTGGGGAAAAATGAGAATCGGAGTAAGCCATGGGACCCACTGGAGTACTTACCCCCTCCATATCCCACTGCCCCTCCTCTCCCCAACATCCCCCCCCCCCCCCGATTTGCCAGACTCGCTTCCCAGCAGGTCTGGAGGGCAAGGAGTGAGGCCCAAGGAGGATCGGACTGATCCCTCACCCCTGTCAGGAGTAGACGAGCTAAGGTCCTGGGCTCAAGGAGGAGGGGGATATCCAAACGGAATCAAACCCTGGGTCCGGCTCCAAAGATCTTGAAGAGGAAAGGAAGGAAACTAAGGAGATTCAGGGGAAAAGTGAAAAGAAACCCCCATCTGAGAAAGAGGAAGGTAGGCGACGAGAGACCAGAGCTAGCTCCCGCCTAAATAAAAAGACCGAGATAAAAAAGAATGAAGAAGGCAAAGAGGGATGGTTAGTGGATCTGTCTGAAAGTATACTAGAAAAAACACCCATGTGCACCTTACGGGAGGTGCCCATGGGTCAGAACAATGTGGGTTATGTAAATTCTCCCCTGACCAGTCTGGAAGTTAGGGATTTTAAGAAAGAAATAAAGTCCCTAATTAAAGATCCCCTAGCTTTAGCTGAACAGGTGGACCAGTTCTTGGGTCCTAACATTTATACTTGGGAGGAGTTAATGTCACTATTAGGCAGTCTCTTCACTAGTGAAGAGCGAGGAATGATACGGGGGGGGGGGGGGGCAGCCATGAGGATCTGGGAACGGGAGACCCCTGGGGCAGGGACCACTGAGGACATTCCTTCCTCTAAACAAAAATATCCCCTTCGGGACCCTAGGTGGAATAATCTAAGGGATGACCATAGGTGCAATATGAGGGATCAGACGGGAGCGGGGTCCCCAATGGGAGGGTCCCCAGGCTGGATGTTACCACTGTGGAGAACAAGGACATTTTAAAAGGGACTGACCCAGTAATAGAAGGCTTAGTAAGAGATGGGTTACTAGAGCCCTGCATGTCTCCCTATCCTGCCCATAAGGAAGCCGGATGGAACATACCGGCTGGTGCAGGATTTAAGGAGCTTGAATAAGATTGTTCAGACCTGACACCCTGTGGTCCCGAACTCTTATACACTGCTGAGCAAACTTCCACATGAACACAAGTGGGTAAGTGTGGTGGGTTTGCATTTGAGTGGGAGAACCCATACACAGGGAGGAAACAGCAATGTAGGTGGATGGTACTTCCCTAGGGATATAGCGAGTCCCCAAATTGGTTTGGCCAGGTATTAGAGCAAGTTTTAAAGGCCTTTGAAGTGCCAGAAGAGGTGGGTCTCTTACAATATGTGGATGACCTATTGGTCTCCGGGACCAAGGAGAAGATAGTATCAGCAGCCACAGCAGGGGGAAGGAGTTGGTGCATGAGTTAGTAAAACAAGTTTTAGAAAAACTTAATGCTGCCAGATGAAATTGCAGTAGTGCATGTACAGAGACATCAGAGAGCAGAAACTCTGGAAGCACGGGGAAATCTGCTAGTAGATGAAGCAGCAAAAGAGGCTGCTTTAAGCACAAAGCCCGTTAGAATACACACATTAACCCCGTCCGTTCCTCTCAAAGTGCTAATCCTAAAGTTCTCAGGGAAAGAAGAACAAGCCCTAGGGGAATTGGGAGCAACAAAAACCGAGGAACGTAGGTGGCTGTTGCCGGATGGGAGGGAGATAGTGAACAAAGTGCCAGAGAAATCATGAGCATTTTGCATCAAAGCAGTCACTGGGGAGTGCAGCCAATGTGTGATTAGATTTTGTGAAAATACCGATGTGTGGGAATTTATACTGTAGCCAAACAAATGTGTGAGGGGTGTATGGTGTGTAAAATATTAACAAGAAAGTGTTGAGAAAACAAGTCCTGGGAAGGGAACCCCCCCCCCCCCCCCACCTAGCTTAAGACCTTTTCAGAGTGTGTGCAGGTTGATTTTACGGAGCTCCCGAGGGTCGGGGAGGCTCAAATACATTCTGGTAATTGTAGATCGTTTAACAGGATGGGTGGAGGCATACCCCATGGCCACTGCCGCAGCAGGGGAAGTGTCTATTACTGGAACAAATGATTCCCCGATACTGAATCATAGAAAAGGTGGATTCCGATCAGGGTTAATGCAAGGGTTAATGAATCAGTTAGGCAACATGGGATATACACACCCTTTGGCATCCCCTTCCTCCTGAAGAGTTGAGCGTATGAATCAGACTTTGAAAAAGCAGCTGGCCAAGCTGACATTGGAGACAAAATTGTTGTTGTTAAGTGCCGTCGAGTCGGAGTTGACTCATGGCGACCCTCTGGATAGCTATTCTAAATTGTGTTCGGTCTTGAGTCAGGCGGCTCATTGTTGACAGACTGGTACCCATAGCTGCTGTTATTGTATCGATCCATCTCATTGCTGGCCTTCCTCTTTTGCGCTGACCTTCTATCTTGCCAAGCATGATGTCTTTCTCTAATGATCTCTCTCTTCGCATGATGTGTGTCCAAAGTATGAAAGTCGAAGTCTTGTCATCTGAGCTTCTAAAGAATGCTTAGGTTTGATCTCCTCTAGTACCGACTGGTTTGTTCTTCGGGCAGTCCATGGTATACACAGTATTCGCCGCCAGCACCATAATTCAAAGGCATCAATTTTCTTCCTGTCTATCTTTTTCACTGTCCAGCTTTCACATCCATATGATGTTATTGAAAATACCATGGCTTGAACAAGTCGAATCTTTGTATGGAGAGAGACATCTCTGCTCTTGAGAATCTTATCTAGGTCTTTCATAGCCATTCTGCCAAGAGCAATGCATCGTCTTATTTCTTGACTGCTTGTTGCTTCTTTATTGATAGTTGATCCAAGTAGGTTAAAGTTGTTCACGATTTCAATTTCTTCTCCTTCAACGATGAACCTGTTGATTATGCCAGTTGTCATGATCTTTGTCTTCTTTACATTAAGATGCAGGCCCATTTTGAGACTATGTTCTTTGATTGTGAGAAGCAAATGTTTCAGATCATCTTCACTTTCAGCCAGTAATGTGGTATCATCAGCATAGCGAAGGTTGTTGATGAGTCTTCCACCAATCTTCACACCTCTGTTGTCTTCATACAATCCTGCTTCTCTGATGATTTGTTCAGCATATAAATTAAACAGGTAGGGTGAAAGTATGCAGCCTTGTCTTACACCTTTGCTTATTTTTTTTTTTTAATATTAATACCTTTATTAAATATGAAGGACCACTTCCTCCTTCAAAAAAAAAAAAAAAAATATATATATATATCTAAATAGTTTTTTTTCCATTTAAACATTTTATTAAAGTTTTGTCACACTTAACCAGAACATTTCAACACAGAGAGCACACCATATAACACAACCAATCACCAACTCTCCAGAGAATAACAATAACAAATTCCCATCCCCTATCCCCCTTCAACCCCCCTCCTCCCAGCCCCCCCCCCCAAGTTACTCCCCCTCCCCTCACCCCTCACCGCCCCCCCCTCCCTCCGGATACATGCCTCGCCACAGTTTTCCCCATCTAACTTCGAAAAGACCTCCCTTCTCCCTTCTGGCTGCGGTTAACCGCTCCATGGAGAGGATATGGTGTATACGCCCTTCAAACTTTCCAATCCCTGGTGCTTCATTACGCTTCCAGGCAGCCGCTACTGCACAGCGCGCCGCGCATAAACATGCTATTACCCCACGCCCCCACCTTCTCCCCTGTATCCCCCCCCAAGACAACAGGAATAGGCCCGGGGATAGCTCAATGTCCTCCCCCAATTTAACCCATATCCAATCCCGTATCTGAGTCCAAAAATTCTGGATTTTTGCACATTCCCACCAGATATGCCAAAAAGTCCCCACCCCCCACACTCCCGCCAACAGGCAGAGGGCACGCCAGCATACATCTTGTGCAGTCGGTCTGGGGTATAATACCACCGCATCATTATTTTATAACTGTTTTCCCGGATGCTACTCGAAAGCGGGGTCTTTTTAAGCTGATCCCAAATCCCCTTCCAGTCAACTTCCTCTAAGTGCACCCCCAGGTCCCTCTCCCAATCCATCATATATTTAAATTTAGTACCCCCCCTCCTACATATCCCTTTATACAGAGCAGAGATCATCCCCCGAGAAGTCCCCATCCCCACCCACACCGCTTCTACGTCCGTCAAATCCGCCACTAAGTCCCCTTTACCCTTCCTCCCCCTAAGATAAGACTGAGCCTGAGCCAGTGCCTGAGCCAGTGCGAAGCGATCCACTTCTCGAAGCCCATAGCTCTCCCGCAATTCACCAAACGACAGGAGCTCATCCCCTTCCATCAGCTGAAAAAAGCATTCCAACCCCTTTCGGGTCCAACTATCAAATACCCCTCCCTCCCACCCCGGGCGAAACGCCTTATCCCCCCTCCACGGAGTCGATAGAGAGAACCCCTTCCCCCCCCCATGAGACCCTGTGCTCGGACCTCATCCCAAACAGATCCCACCTGCCGCATAGCTGGGGAGCCCACCCCTAATTCCCACCGATCCTTCCCCTTCGCCCATAACCACGCCGTCAACCTCCCCCCTTTCACATACTCCCTCTCCACTCGCACGCCCATTTTCACCGCACCCCTACCCCTCCAGTCCATGGCCAGCCGCAACTGCGCCGCTTGATAATAAGCCCGGAAATTAGGCACCCCTAGACCCCCCTCCCTTTTGTTAGCATATAGAACCTCCCGCGCTATTCTCGGGGGTTTCCTTTTCCAGATATACTGAAACACTTTCCGCTGCAAGACTCTAAGCATCCTGTCAGGCACCTTCACAGGGAGCACCTGAAAAAAATATAAAATACGAGGCAAAAGATTCATCTTTACTCCCGCGACCCGACCAAGCCAAGATACCTCCGCTTGCATCCAACAGTCTAAGTCCCTATGCAGTTCCCCAAGAACCTTAGGGTAGTTGACCCGATATAAGTCCTCATACCGTCTGGAAATTTGAACTCCCAAATACCCCAAAGACCGCGAGACCCAACGGAAGGGATACTCCTTCTTTAAACACTGTACTACTCCACAAGGAACCGAGATATTTAAAACCTCCGTCTTTCCCGGATTCATCTTGAATCCCGCCACTCCCCCAAACCCCACTACCTCCGCCATAATACTTACCAGGCTGCCCGCTGGCTTGCTGATAAACAAAAGAATATCATCAGCATATAAAGAAATCTTATGCTCCACTCCGCCCGCCACAATCCCACTAATCAGCGTATTATCCCAAATCCGTTGCGCCAGAGGTTCAACCACCAGGGCGAACAACAATGGCGAGAGGGGACATCCCTGCCTCGTCCCGCGTTCCAATTCAAAGTCCTCCGTATAACTCCCATTAACCTTCACCCGCGCCCTAGGCCCCCTATATAACCCCTCCACCCAGCCTATAAAATTCGGCCCACACCCTATCTTCCTGAGCACTTGCCATACAAACTCCCAGTGTACCCGATCAAATGCCTTCTCGGCATCTATGGACATCAGTAGACATTCTACGCTCCTCCCCCTTGCTATCTCTATGACCTCTATGGCCCTTTGAATATTATCCCCCGTTTGCCGCCCCAAAATGAATCCCGTTTGATCCTCGCGCACCAGCGAAGGCATCCAGGGGGCCAATCTATCCGCCAAAGCTTTAGCCAAAATCTTGACGTCGACATTGAGGAGGGAAATCGGCCGGTAAGATCCACACTCCAAAGGATCCTTCCCAGGTTTAGGCAGGATCGAAATTCCTGCTGTCAACATTTCAGGTAGCAACTCCCCACCCTTCAACAACATCCCATTAAAGACTCGCAACAGTAACCCCCCAACATCCCCCAGAACTGCTTATAAAATACCCCAGGCAAGCCATCTAAGCCCGGGGACTTACCCCCCTGCAGCCCCTTCACCACCTTACCAACCTCCTCCGCAGTCAAGGCCCCCTTGAGCCCGTCCCGCGCTTCATCCCCCAGAATAGGCATCTCCAATCCCGCCAGATACGTACGGATGTGCTCAACCTCCACCCCAGCCTGTCTCCGATAGAGCTCCCGATAATATTGCTCAAAGCGCTCCCGAACAGCCCGTTCCTCCCGTAACACCTCCCCATCCTGGTGCCGAATTTGATAAATCATAGACGCCCCCACTCTCTTCCTCAGTTTACGAGCCAACAAGCGCCCGGCCTTATTACCGAACTCATAATAAACCTGCTGAACCTGCTGCAGATCAAACGCGATCTTATCTACTTGCAGAGCCCTTAGCTCACCGCGGACGCGCTCCAGATTTTTCCGGGCTTTCTCCGATCCCTCTGCGCGCAAAACCCTTTCCGCCTCCTTCACCTCCGCCTGCAACCCCTCTGCTTTCTGCCCCCGTTCCTTCTTCAACCTCGCCCCCCAATAGATGAACCTCCCGCGAATATAAGCTTTCAGCCCCCCCATACCAGAACATCTCGTACCTGCCCATCATCGTTGAGAGCCAGATATTCCTGAATCGCCCCCTTAATATCCATTACCACCCCCTTGTGTTTCAAAAGGCTCTCGTTCAGCTGCCAAAACCGGGTGCCCAATTGCCGCCTACTACGCACCTCGACCACCACCGCACTATGATCCGACCATACAATCGGGCTAATCTCAGCCTCCAAGACCTCTACCAACCAGTCCTCACTCATCAAAATCATATCTATCCTACTCCAGCAATTATGCGGGGCAGAAAAAAAGGTGTATTCTCTCCCTTTGGGGTGTCTATGTCTCCATACATCCACCAAATTATGCTGCTCCATAAGCTTTTTAAGCCCTTTCCTGTTCGACCCCCGCCCCTCCCACCCCCGAGGGTTCCTATCCCACCCATCTTGGAGCGTACTATTGAAATCTCCCCCCACCACCGTCTTTCCCTGGGTCTCCCGATCCAACAACTGCCGAGTAGACTCCCAGAAGGGCCCTTGGGCTCCATTGGGGGCATACACGGAGACTATGCAAATCTCCTCCATCCCCCACCTCCCTTTAATCCCCACAATTCTCCCCTCCGTATCTTTGAACCAGCCCTGCACCTGCAACCCTACCCCCCTCTTCACCAAAATGGCTACCCCCCGCTTCCGTTCCCCCCCTTTAGCACATGAGAAAAAATTGCTCCGGGTACCCGGAGTGTTTTAATCGTGCAACCTCGCTGCCCCTGAGGTGCGTTTCTTGTACCAAAATCACCTCCCACCGATTATCCTTAAGCTCTCGAAAGAGGTGCCGCCTTTTTTGCGGAGAGTTCAACCCCTTTACATTTATAGATCCAATCCGCAGCATTCCCCTATGTCACCCCCATGCCCACCTCCCTCATCCCCCCCATACGTGGCATCACCGCATTACCCCCCCCTCCCCCCCTCTCCCTCCCCCCACCCCCCCACCCCTGACTCCCTCCCATCCCAATCAAACTTCCGTGTGAGTCATGTCCTATCCCGACCCCCTCCCTTAGCTCCATCCCCAACCCCATCAGTACACCCTGCTTACCCCCTCCTCTACCCCTTGCCCCAAACAGCCCTCCTCCCCCAAGATATAACCCCCAACATACAACAGCTCCCCTTACCCCTTACCAGCCTGGTCCCCCCAATCCACCACCTCCTCCCCCTCCCGGCCCCCTTCAATGAACAACCCCAAATTCAACATTTCAACCACAACTCCCCCTCATTGTTCACGGAGGTGTAGCAGAGTCCCCTTCATAGGCCTCCTGGGATAATCGCTTTAACCTTTTCCCCTTCTCACAAACACGCTTCCACTGCGACGTGCGCTGCTCCTTTCCACGTTCTTCCCGGTGTACCCCGCCAACCGCGGCCTGAGGTAGCTGTTCACACCCCAATTCAGTCAGAGCGCTCCACGCCTCCTCTGCACCCTTGACTCGCCGCGAAATTCCGTTGACTGTGAGCAATAGCCCAAAGGGGAACAACCATCGGTAGCGCAGTCCTTTCCCCCGTAGGAACGCCGTAACCTCTTTCATGCTGCGCCGCCGCTCCAGTGTCCCAGAAGATAAATCATTGAAAATCTCTACCTCACAAGAGTCCCAAGCGATGCGACCATATTTCCTGGCTGCATTCAAAATCCTCTCTTTCAGAGGGAAGCTGCTCATACATGCAATCACATCCTTCACATGCTTGTCCCGTCGAGGGCCGAGGCTGCGGTGCGCCCTCTCTACACCCACCACTTCCACGTGGCCGCCCTCCGTGTCTCCCAATCGCAAAACATGCTGGCAAATTCGTTGCACCGTTTTGACACAGTCCTTATAGCTCTCCGTTTCAGGAATCCCCTTAAATCTCAGATTGTTCCTGCGGGCTCTGTCCTCCATCTCCTCCATTTTGGCTTGCATCTCCTCCTGCCGGTCGTGTAAGCGGCGCTGCTCCCCTTCCACCTCTCTTAGGGCGCTTTCCACCGTCTCCACGTGGTCGGCCACCTCCTCCACGCGGTGCCCCATACCATTCAGTTCCTGGTGAAGAGCGTGTAACTCTTCTTTCAAATCTTTTCGCAACTCCTTAATGTCTCCACGTAGGTCTCTCTTGAACTCCGCCAGCCAGCCTTTCAACTCCACCCCGGAGGAGCTCAGCTCCGGACCGCTGCTGTCATCTCCGGAGCTCTCCCCGCCGCCATTCTCCTCTCCTGCCTCAGGGTGCCGCGGGCCTTTTTCCTCTTTCCGGGCATACGCGGACTTAAACCCCGCTAATTTCTTACGGGCTGCCATCGCACACCCTGGGGTAGCTTTCTCCGCAATTTTCTCGTTGGGGATATCGCTCATGGCCTCCTTTGGTTGAGAATCAGACGGAGCTCCGTTACCTCGCGGCCATCTGCTCCGTGACGTCACCGGAAGTCACACCTTTGCTTATTTTAAACCATTCTGTTTCTCCTTGTTCCGTTCGAACTGCTGCTTCTTGATCAATGTACAGATTGTGCAAGAGTACGATCAGTTGTTCTGGTATACCCATGCTTCTTAATGTGGCCCAGAGTTTCTCATGGTTTACACAGTCAAAAGCCTTGCTATAGTCGATAAAGCACAAATAGATATCCTTTTGGTATTCTTTAGTCTTTTCAAGGATCCATCTTACTTCCGTAATGATGTCTCTCGTTCCTCGCCCTTTCCTGAACCCTGCTTGCACTTCAGGTAGTTCTTGTTCCAGGTACGGTTGTAGTCTCTTTTGAATAATCTTCAGTAGAATCTTGCTGGCATGTGGGATCAGAGCGATTGTGCGATAATTTCCACAGTCAGTTGGATCACCTTTCCTTACTATTGGTATAAACACAGATCTTTTCCAGTCAGTTGGCCATGATGTTGTGTTCCATATTTCTTGGCAGAGCTTTGTAAGTACGGTAACAGCTGCATCAGATTGCTGTAATACTTCTATGGGAATGCTATCAATGCCTGGTGCTTTGTTCTTTGATAAGGCTTTCAATGCTGCTTTAACTTCTTCTTTCATCACCAATGGTTCCCGATCATAAGGTACAGGTTGAAACGGCTGTTGGTCCACTTGATCTTTATCATATAAAAACTCTGTGTATTCCTTCCACCTTTTCTTGATCTTCTCAGCATCATTCAACATAGAACCTTGAGCATCTTGTAACATTCCATTTCGAGGCTGGAACTTTTTCTTTAACTCTCGTAGCTTTAGGAAAGCCGATCTTGTTCTTTCTCTAATAGTTTCTGCTTCTATTTCCTTGCATGCGTCATTGTTGTACTTTTCCTTGTCCTGTCTTGCTGCACGTTGGAAATCTCTGTTGAGTTCTGTTATTGTCTTTCTTTCTCCTCTGGCTTTAGCTTCTTTGCGTTTCTGGGCAATTTTCAGAGTTTCTTCCGTCATCCATTTTGGCCGTTTTTGCTTTTTCACCTTTTGTAGACACTTCTCGCTTTCTTCCAACACAGCCTTCTTGATGTCATTCCATAACTCTTCTGGAGCTTTGTCATTTGTATCTAAACCAGCAAATCGATTTTGCAGGCAGTCTTTAAATTCCAGTGGAATATTCTCAAGGTCATATTTTGCTGCATTCATGAGTGGTTTGCTCTTTTTCAACTTTAGCTTGAGTTTGCATACTAGTAGTTGATGATCTGTACCACAGTCATCTCCAGGTTTTGTCTTTGTTGATGTTATAGAGCTTTTCCATCGTTGACTTCCACAGATGTAGTCAATTTGATTTTTATACAATCCACTGGGTGAAGTCCATGTGTGCAGTCACTGCTTGTGTTGATGGAAGAAGGTGTTTGAGATGAATAGATCGTTGGTCTTGCAGAATTCTATCAGTCTTTCTCCAGCTTCATTTCTGTTGCCAAGTCCATATTTTCCAACTTCTTTGCCTTCTTCTTTGTTGCCAACTTTTGCGTTCCAGTCACCCATGACTATCAGGATATCCTGTTTGCATGTTCTGTCAATTTCAGCTTGTACTTGTTCATAGAACTCTTCAATTTCATTCTCTTCTGCAGCTGTTGTTGAGGCATATACTTGAATTATAGTTGTGTTGATAGGCATTCCTCGTAGACGAAGAGATATTAAGCGTTCGCTGACTGCATTGTATTTCATTACAGTTCTTGTAATTTTCTTCTTTATTATAAATGCAACACCATTTCTTCTTTGTCTTTCATTTCCAGCATAGTAGTCCATGTGATCATCTGATGCAAAGTGCCCAATGCCAGTCCATTTCAGTTCGCTGACACCCAACAGATCAAGTTGTACATGTTCCATTTCATTCTTGACCACCTCCAACTTCCCTTGGTTCATGCTTTGTACGTTCCATGTTCCAATGCATAAGACATCTTTACAGCTTCTGACTCTCATTTCATGCGCAGCTACATCAGCAGTCAGACGTCCTGAGGACTTTGATCCAACCACATCATAAATGCTGGCTTTACTCTGAGAAGTCTTAAGCTCTTCCCCAGTAGCTAGTTGAGAGCCCCAGGTCGGAAGGCACTCATCTTCCACCACTATAGCACAATTTGTTTTGTTGTAACTATCCATTGGGTTTTCATGGCAAGATACAGAAGTAGATTGCCGGGCCTTTCTTCCGCGCAGTTTAAGTTTGGTGTTGTTGCCATTGTCACAGAAATGTGATCCTCCGCCATCAACACTATCCCATTCTGCTGCTGCCCAGATGGGTGGTTTGTCTTGGTCTGGCACCTCAGCTGAGACCTGTCCATCTTGGGAGACCCTGCCAGTAGTTAAACTACCGATAGTTTAGCTCTCAGCATCACTGATACACACAAGCCCTCACAGCATGACAAGCTGCAAACTAAGTGAGGGGGAGACAAAATTACCCTGGACTAAATGCTTGCCCTTTGCATTACTTCGTATTAGGACAGCCCCTAGGAAGGGTCTGGGGCTATCCCTTACGAAATGCTGTTTGGCCTCCCATATGTCGGAGGGTATGGAGAAATCCCAATAATTGAAACAAAGGATTTTTTTTATCAGAGATTATGTACTGGCTCTGTCATCTTACTTATCTGTTCACAGGAAAAAAAAAAAAGAGATTGCTTGCTCAGACTCCACCCCTTGAGTTTGCAGTGCATTCCATCCAACCGGAGAGTGGGTCCTGATTAAGTCATGGAAAGAAACGAAGCTACAGCCTGACTTGGAGGGACCATACCAAGTCCTGCTCACCACAGATACAGCAGTACGAACAGCTGAATGGGGTTAGACCCACCACACCTGAGTCAAGGGACCTGACGCAGCCCCGCCTTTGATCCAGACCCCGGAAGCCTGGAAGTACAACCAAGGCCCCAATGATTGTGAGACTGGAAAGACAATAATTATTTTCTTCAGCCAGTTATGGACTTCTTCGGAAACTAACAGAAAAGAACAGTTAAAAATAGACTCTGCCTAGACCTTTCTGCATTTTATTTAGTTGCGCTAAACTTGTGCTGTATCACAGAGCGAAGAATGGACTATATGAGAAATGCTGCTTCTTATTAAGTTGAGCATGATAAGTATAACTGTGATGTATTTTCTGTATATGCTTTTTCACCTAATGTTATGTTATTAAGTAATGTGTTAACTGCCATTGAGATAGGGCTCCTAGTAACATTGCGTATATTAGGGATTATTGTAATTTGTATCAGTGAAAAGATCTGTATTTTGTGGGAAATGAGGCAGACTGTGAAGTAGGAGAAATTCACACTGATATCCGATACCCCTCCCAGGAGCCTTTGAAAGATATAGGTATATAAATCTAGAGGAGGATGAACAATGAACACGGGGGAGGGAGGGGTGGTACCCAGTCAGAATGTGGATTAACGTTACCGAGGGAAGTACACCCCAGGTCATACAATTAGATGCATGCCAAATATTCCCCTGTGGAGACCTAAAGAAAGGGAGTTAAGCCATGATATAAAATATTTGTGTCCAGAGGAAAGAAGGCAATTAAGCATGGCATCTCCTTGCTCCGGGTGGTCGAATGTATGGTGGACCACGGGAGGGGGAGGTGGGAAGGGGCAGCTCCTTAAGACACAAATATTGATCCATAAAGATCCAGTAAGTAGCTACTGCCAGCACTTACAATGTAACCCGGTTACTCTCACAGTCCTAAGGGCAGACACTGAAGTGCATAGAACTTATGGCTTGGGAGCATGGGCCTCAGGAACAGACCCCCATGGAAGGTTCAGGATAGTAGTAAAGAAGCCCCCTCCCCTATTGCCAAAACCCCTGAGCTTTCCCAAGATAGAAAAGTGGAAGCCCCCTAATGACCCAAAGGTAATAAAGGTAGTGGAGGTCGAGGATTTACAGCAAACCTTTGAGGTGGAAACGGGCTACCAAGAATTAAATGCCTGGATGGAGTGGGTAAAATATACTGTGAAAAGTTTAATAAAAGTGATTGCTATGCATGTGTCTCAGGAAGACCTCTTGCACAGGTAGTACCATTTCGACTCAACTGGAGATCAGACCCAGGCGGGATGCATTGCATGCTAGCCCTATTCCAGGATGAGAAGGCCTGGGGTCAGGAGAATGTAAGGCCTTGGCAAGGATGTTTCCAGCACTGAGAAAAGGACATAGGCATTCCTCAAAGATTCTTTGCAGCAGGAGGAAATCACTCTGCCTGTCTCAGCAGGCAGGGGGCGAATTTCACCAAGGCTGTGGGAGTGCTGTCCTCATGTACCATGACCTTGAACATCACAGAGGCTGGAGATGGCCAAGGAAATTATTCCAGGATGCAGGTGGCTAGAGCAGATGTCTGGTGGTATTGTGGAGGTAAGATGTTGAGATCAGTACTACCTGTGCACTGGTCAGGAATGTGTGCGATTGTGCAATTGGCCATTCCCTTCACCCTGGCATTTAAAGAAGGAGAAAGGAAAGGGAAAAGAGGAAGGAGGGCCATCTATGGGACCTCCTTTGATGATCATATATATATATAGACTCCATAGGGGTACCTCGGAGAGTACCTGATGAACTTAAAGCCAGGAACCAGATAGCGGGCAGGGGTTTTAATCAGCTTTGTTTTGGTGGTCCACAATAAACAAAAAATGTGGACTGGATAAATTATATCTTTTATAACCAACAAAGGTTCATAAACTATACCAGGGATGCAGTGAAAGGGGATAGCAGAACAGCTGGATGCCACTAGTAGAATGAACTGGGAGAATAGGTTGGCCTTAGACATGTTATTGGCAGAAAAGGGCGGAGTCTTATAATCTTGGCTGGTCAATGCTGTACATACATCCTGAACCATATGGCCCCAGATGGGACCATTAGCAAGGCTCTGAAAGGCCGTACAACCTTGGCAGAGGAGTTTGCAGAGAACTCCGGGGTGGACACTTCCCTAATGGGTGGATGGAGTCATGGTTTGGTAAATAGAAAGGAGTGGTAGCATCTGTCCTAACCTCCTTATCCATAGTCATAGGAGTCTTGGACTACTATAGGATGCTGCATAATCCCATATGTCAGGGGATTAGTGCAGCGCCTAATGAGACAAGAGAAAATGACTGTGGGGCCCTCTGGTAATGAGATGATGATCCTGGAGTCCTGGGGAAAAACCAATGGAGAAGATCCAGAACCAGAATATGAAATTATGCTGGGGAAAGTGGAATTTCAAGAGGAAATGTAAAAAGCAACATGGGATAATAAGAGAAAAGGAATTAATTGATAGAAGCATGGAAAACTGTTGTTTTTACAAATGTCTTGCAAACGTATAATCCCTATTACCCCATCCCTTGCAATTAACTTTTCCTGAACTGTCTATGGTTCTGTGTTGTCTTGACTAGATTGTAAGCTCTGACGAGCAGGGTCTGTCTTTTTGCTTATATTTCTGTACAGCGCTGTGTGCATAGCACTATAGTAGTCTAACCAAAGGTATCATAGGAGCTTGTAGAATATGATGCTAGCTTATCAGTCCCTTGCCAGCTTCCTCAGTTCATACTTCACAGAGCTCCTATGCAACCGAGACTAATTGACCACTTCCCTAGGTTCTTCTCTCTCAGCCATGGCAGGCTGAGTAAATTCCTTTCTTTAAAACTGACAGCTCTATACAGCTATCATTTTCTTTCTTTTAAAACTGCAAGATCTGCTGAGCGATATATCTCTTGCTCTCTTGTTAAATCTGACAGCTATCATTTTCTTTTAAAAACTGCAAGATCCTCAAACCCCCTGAAACAAGCAAGGCAGAAAACAAATGCTTGCTGTGCAAAGGCTAAAAGCGCCACACCCAAAAATTCTGAGGGACTTCTGAAGACGTTTTCCCCCTCCTCTCTTTTTCTCTTACCTACCCCATTCTTGAATAGCAGAAAGGTGAGGTAGAAGAATACAGAAAAATAAAAATAGCACAAGCATTAGAATTTAAGATAGGTATATAGATATATGTATATTATGTGTGTGAAGATTTAAAAATTGTTAAAGAATCTGAAAAATATAAGAACCCTACTTCTTCTTTTTCTGCACCTAGATTGGCCCCCCCTCGGGGGAGGGCAGGGCACACAGTTCTAAAGAAAAGAGAGATAACCACAAATAAGGGGGTAAGCAGGTGAGGAAAGAAGAAAGGGGTGGGCTTGTGGAAAGGGGATAAAAGTATGGTACCCCCAGACTGGGGCGTGCCTACGCTTGAGATTTGATGAAGCTGTGCTGACGGTTACCTGCTGTCTAGACAACGTATTGAGCAATAAATCTGCTTTACCATATTTTCCTCTCTGAGTCTCATTGGTCGTATTGGCCATAGGCAAATTGGCCACAGGTAAAGGTAACTCCAAGAGGGCAGTAGACAGCTGAAACAATTTAAAGAGACAGTACAAGGGGAGTGCAAATGGGGAGAGTGTGGGAAGGGACACAAAGAGGGGGGTGGGGAAGGACAGTAGAGGAGTTGGAGTGGGAGTATGACAGGAAGAGGGCAAGGGGTTGGAGGGTGAAAATGAATACATGGGAGGTAAAGGGCACACTGTGTATGTGCAAAAGGCGTACTCCTCTCCCACTACACACATGCAGTCACCCCACCTACCCATCACCCACATACAATGTAGTTTAAAGGGGCAGTGGTGGTGGTGGGTGAGGAGGACAAGGAGTGGGGGCCACTGCCTTCTATTGGCACTGTGCAGTGGCCTATTAAGAGCCTGATTTATTAAACTATTTTTTACCATAGAAAATGGGAAAATAGGTTTTAGGATCTGATTTACTAAGACCAACAAGGTAAGTGCAATCCACCTTTTTTGGGGGCTGGGGATATGCACTAAGACCTATTGTTTCAGTGGCTGGCTCTTAGATTTTTAGGTTGGCGCCTACATTCCAATAAAATCTATCAAGGCCTGCCCTAAGCCATTTTAGAGCATTGTGGTGACCATCCTACAGTTGGCACCCTAAATACTTGATATATCTATAATTTTCATTCTGAGCACTTTTCCCCAGGTAGAAACGCAGTCAAACGTTCACTTCTGTGAACTGATTACATATCAGCATAATTTTATCTATTTCTAATTCTATGTTTTCAGACGTGCAGCACTCTATAATTTACATATATGATCATTTTTCTTACAGCTAATTATGATTTTCTTGAAGAAAATTTCGCTCTTGGAATTAAGAAACAACTACCATAAATTCTAACCAAAAGCAAAGACAAATTCTTACTCGTTTAAGGATGTAGCTCTCTAAATATACTTTTAATTTTCCTACTGTCCCTTTTATCGTGCTCTTCTTTCTTGCAATAAATCCAACATGTAATATCGACTTCTTACTTCCAACAGACAGGCTCTGATCGTACCTATTATTTTACAAAAGTACCCCTTCTAATGCATATTGCGAGGTGAAAGTTACAAGTAGGTCATTGAAGAGAAAGGCGGGGTTTCAGAACCTGAAGCCCGGACAGAATAGAGCGCGAGACAACATGCTGCCGCTGTAACACGTGCATACTTGGGGGAGAGGGTTGGCAGTGGCACTTGGCAAGTGTCTGGATTTCAGGGTCTTTCTGGGCTGAAGCTGCAGCATGCATGTAGGCTGTAGGGCCGGGTCATCGGGGCTCCGCCCCCCCCCCCCCCTGCTTTTGCGCATTTCCTGCTGGAGGCGGAAATTACTTGGGGGTGGAGGCGCGGGACCTGTAGAGCGCGTGGTTGTTCCTCGTCTCGCTGGAGGAGAAAGGTCTGAAAGCAGTACGAAAGGTGGGGAGTAGGGAAAAAGAGACTGAAATGGGGTTATTATGAAGGAGGGAAGCAATTCTGGAAAAAAAGTGGGGGTCAGAAAGGGAGAAAACGGAAAAAGTCATGGTAGGAGGCGTGGGACAGTGGGGGAGGTGACGGAGTGGACCAGAAAGCGACAAGGTATCTAGTCTTTTTTTTAAGCTTTAGAACATATTTTAGATTGCCTTTCCATAGTGTTTTATCTTTCTTTAGCTTCAGATTGTTACTGAGTGGACCGGAAGCGGTATGATAGGGATGGGGCATGTATGCTGCATGGGCTTTTTTTTTTTAAATGGTTTTTTTAATGTTAAAAAATGGAATAGGTCTTTTAGTATTTCTTCGGGAAAACTTAAGTTTACGTTTTTCCCCATTTACTTTCTGCTTTGTTGTACATTTCAGATTCTGTTGTTTTTGAAAAGCCCAGATGGATGCACTGCAGTCGGTCGCTTGCCCCTATAATCCAGCGCATAAGATGAGTGCCTTGGAGTTCCGAATGCACATGCTGACCTGCAGGGTACGAGAATTCAAAAGGCATCTTGTGATTTTGACTTATTTTTTAAAGGATTTGTTTCTGTATAATTGTATGGTTCTTTGCTTGGACATTCTAACATACACCAAAATATGAGTTGTTAAAAACCAATATGCTTTAGTGGAATTACTTATACATCAGAAAAATAATATAGCAAACTAGACTTTGATGTGTTCAGCTTTGGGCCAATCTCATTAAAAAGAGAACAGTAATGCAGTTTTTATTTGTGGCATTCAAGTTTTCTGTATTTGGCACCTGCTGGTGCTGACTTGAGCCTAGATTTTACTGAGATGTGGTATTGTGTTAACCTGCCGTACTGCCAATAATGCACATTATTAATAGGTTCTATTGTATAAAATATGGCATGTAGTCAATGATATCCCAGTAGCTCCTTTTGGTAAATTTAGCCCTTAGATTGTAAGCCCTCTGTAGTAAGCAAGAACTAGCTGTATCTGATCTGTAATTGCCTTCATTGCTTAATCTTTGATGACTAAAATATTGGTAATTAGCTAGAAAGGCTTATCTTTTTTTAACAGGTGAAATTGTCATACTGTCCTCACTGTAAATGCTGCCCCTTCTTCCGGCCATTCATTTTTGAACTCTGTATCCAGTTTCTTTCATATTGATGCCCCACAAACAATAGCATACTCTATGCTCCCCAACCTTTCATGTGCTTTGAACATTTAGACTAGTAGATGTGTTTTTTACCTTTGTGCTTTTTTTTTTTAAAGAAGCAGATTGGTGAGCGGTAATCTTAGGTAACTTGAGTATATTCCATAACGTTCTGCTAGACCAGTCTAGACAAGTTGGTTGTGTTTCCCTGCCAGCAGATGTGGAGACAAGCATTCCAGAGGTTTCTTATGAAATCTTTCTGCATTAACAGCCATTATCCCAGGGGGCATACTTCAGTATTCCTCTTCGTCCTCTCCGGGCCAGTCCAGGCACTGTAGGGTTGTCAACCTTCTCCAGCAGCTGAGGACTGAACTCACCAAGTCTTGCTGACAGCCATCCAGCTCCCCCTGGCTTCAGGGACTCAGTCGTTCAGTCCTCAGCAACTGGATAGGACGTGTGCTGACAGGCTCCTGGTCAGACGAAGAGGAAAGAAGTAGATTAATCAGGAAAAAGACAAAAGAATTAAACACAACAGAAGGGGGGCGCTAGTGAGCCCACGGAGGAATGGCTGGGTTTCCGTGAGGCTCCGAGCCCTGATCATCTTATCCCCGAGCATATGCACAATAATGGTTGGTTTTGTGTTTGTTTTTTTTTAGTTCACCTCTTGTAAAAACATGTGGGGGAATTAGACTCAGGATGAGATCGCTAAAAAATTTAGGCGATTCATTGCCGTTGCAATCCTCTCTCTCGGGCAGAGTTGTACCGGTGGATCCGGAACGGCACCAGCATGTCCTTGGTTTGGCTGGCTGTTTAAAGGAGTGGAGAGTGGCAGCCCATGCATGTCGGTAACCTCATCACCGAGGCAAGGAACGGGACGGAAGACTTCAGCAGAGTCTGCAATGGATCAGTGGAGGTTGATCGCAGATCCGTCAGATGTGATCCCTTCATTTCTCTCCTATGATATGAAGCGCGGGAAGGTATGATCGTAGATCCATCCTGTGTAAGCCCTTCATTCTTTTTATCCTGAGAGGCACCCGAGCGAAGGTATGATCGATGATCGGATTCCTTGACAGATCTCCGATATTCGTATAGAAATGATGTGGGATACAGATCGAGCTGCCTGAGTACAATAATTGTGAAAGGGTCGGGGTGACCATGACCGCGTGGCAGTGACATGAGGCAGGGGAATGCTGGTGGCAGGGAGCACAACCTCCATTCCTGATGGTGTTAGCCAGTCTAGTCCTGGACCTCTGGGTTCCCTATCTCATTCAGCAGCTTGGAGACTGAGAAACTCCTCCTTTTTATGATGTCATCGATATATCTCTCCGAATCCACCTCCTATGTTCAGTTAACTCAGTCTACAAGCAGCTCTATGGACTGGAGCCCGGAGGTCCGGGCTCACTTGAGAGTCAATTAAGTTTGGGATAGATAGAAGATTCTAGATGTAAAGATCTCCATTTGGGGTACTTGTGAAAAGCAGGTTAACTTGGGGTGCTGTGCCTTTAAGTTAACTGAAGGCTACTTCCTCACTCCCCCCCCCCCCTCTCTAACGCAGCTGCCTTTATTTCAGGCAGTAACGGTGTCTGGTGCTTAAGGGGAATCCGGATCGGCAGCTGACTTGCTTCAGTGCCTTAACTGCAGTTAGTGGGGAGTGAGAGCCGGAGAAGAGCCCAGCCAGAGCCGCACAGAGGACTGCCTGTTAAAGCGCTGGCTGGCTCGGCCCGTGAGAGTTCATTCTGTGAGAGAGCAGAGTGAAGCGGTTAAAGCGGCTGCCTGTCCCTTTACCGATTTCCGGAGCCGCCGACAAGTTACTCTGGGGCACAGGGTACAGAGTGCTTGTTTCGGCGGGGGCAAGAGGTAAGCCAGCATTAGTTAAGAGGATTGAGTGTGCAGTGCATTTTTGGCGTGAAGGCGCTGACGGCGGGCCTAGCCGCGTGGCAGGACCGAGTGTAATCGCGGCTGTTTGGTGCAGTCAGTTACCTTTTAGGAGATCGCCGGAGCATCGCGAAGAGTTTTTAACAGCGTTTTGGGCAGAGGAGCCTTCACCTCCACTTCAGTTTAGTGTAAAAAAAAAAATAAAAAAAAATTGTTTGTTCTGCTGGGCTGCTAGGGCTCTTGGGGGAGTTTCAGTTCTGCGGCCTACCATGGCTGCAAGGTGAATTAGCTTGACCTGGCTTACCATGACCTCTAGACTCTCTGGCTAGTCTGTGGCTTTAAGAAGGGCTCAGCTTCTGGGGTGTGTAAGTCCTGTGTAAGGGAGGCTGCATTGATGGAGCAGTCCAGGGACTGAAAAGGAGAAGTATCAGAGGACGAGAAGGAGAAATCAGTGTCACTGCTTCTGGAGGAGCCTCAGGTTGGACCCAGTGGCTGGGCCATCTTCGGCGCCGGACGATCCTATCCCCCCCGGCTCTCTTTCCGAAGGAAGTTGGCGGCTATTTTTCACAGGATTTTGTCACACTTCTCCAGCGTACGGTGTTTGGTACTGCTCCGCAGCGGGCAGGGTCGAGGTCTCAGGTGGGGTTAAGAGACCCGCTCTGACCATACAGGCCGAGGATCTTATCCGGGGGGGGCGAAGAGGTCTAGTCTAGAGGGTGTATCTGGGGAGGTTTCTGTAGCCTCGGACAGACCTTTGTACGCTGAAGAGGACCACGGTTTGGAGGTTGAAGAGGAGCTGGAAAGAAGGGAGCTTTCTGAGAAGGAAGATCAGGCTAGAGTGGTGTGGGTCTTCCGAAGGGACGAGCTTCCTGCACTGATAGCGGAGGCGTTAAAGGTCCTCAATATGCGGCGCCAGGGACGGCGGAAGAGGATTAGCTAGGAAGATCCCTTGCTGCAGGTTTTCAGAAGGAATCAAAGGGTATTCCCGGTGCATAGGGTGTTTTGGGAGATGATCCAAGAAGAGTGGAACGTGCCCGAAGCTCCCCTTAGGGGGGCCAGAGTTATTGGTCGGCTGTATCCCTTATTGGATCAGGATAAGGAAGTGTTTAAGTCACCCAAAGTGGATGCGGCCGTGTCGGCGGTCACCAAGAAAACTACCATCCCGGTAGAAGGTAGTGTGGCTCTTAGGGACACCCAGGACAGAAAGTTGGATGTTTTGTTGCGCTGAGTGTTTGATGTGAATGCCCTGTCTTCTTCAGGCTGCTATTTGCAGAGCTTGGTAGCTAGAGCCTGCCATCGCTGGGCGCAACGGGTACAAGCTAGTCAGGATTGTTCGGATTCTAGCGAAGGGGCTAAGTTAGTCTGGCACGGCCTACTTAGCTGACATTCATTATGATCTGATGTTGGTCTGTCCAAAAGCATGGCGTCCGCAATGGCGGCACGGCGTTACTTGTGGCTGCGCAACTGGGCGGCGGATAGTGCTTCCAAGGCTCGATTGAGTAAGCTTCCCTTTAAAGGCCGCTTGTCGTGGGAAGATTTTGGAAAAGCTCATCACGGACTTAGGGGAAACTAAAGGGGGTAAGTTACCCGAGGACAAACCCAAGGCGAGCAGGTCGTTTACGCCTAGTAGGGGGCAACAACGCGATTTTTGCCGCTCGCGGTTCCAGAGGTTGGTGCGAGCCAGAGAGGTGGTTTCCGGGGCTTTTGAGGAGTGGGACGGGTTTGGGCCCGTCCTCTTCCCAGTCCTCTCTAACAAAAAGCAGCAATGAGATAAGGGGGACCCGGGCACCCTTACTGCCGATAAGGGGGAGGTTTGCAGGAGTTTTATGCTGCTGGGTCCCGAGTAAAATCAGATCAGTGGGTTCAGGAGGTTATCAGAGGGCTACGCACTGGAGTTTTTGAGACCGGTGTGAGAGGCCTTCGTGCAGTCCCCCGGCAAGTCGGTCGTCAAGTGCGGGAGACTGTCCAAAGGCTACTAGATCTCAGGGTGATAGTGCCTGTTCCACCAAACCAACGCGAGTCCGATCGATACTCCATTTATTTTGTGGTGCCGAAAAAAGATGGAGGAGTCCGGCCTATACTAGATCTCAAGGGAGTGAATCATTGCCTTCGGGTGTCGCACTTCCATATGGAGACGCTGTGGTCGGTTATAGTGGCGGTGCGAAGAGGGGAGTTTCTTACTTCTCTAGATCTCGTCCGAGGCCTATCTTCACATTACATCAGACCAGAGCATTGCAGGTTTCTCAGATTCGCAGTTCCCTTTGGGCACTTTCAGTTCCGAGCGATACCTTTCGGCTTAGCAACGGCGCCACACACTTTCACCAAGGTCATGGTGGTGGTGGCGGCGGCTCTCCGGAAGGAGGGCATTCTGGTACATATTGGACGATTGGCTAATCCGAGCGAAGTCACGGGCCGAGAGTGAGACCAGCTACTGCCTGCGTAGTGTCGTTTCTGGAGGAGCTAGGTTGGGTAGTCAATCTTGCAAAGAGCTAGCTGGTTCCCTCGCAGAGTCTAGAATATCTGGGAGCTCGCTTTGACACGGGGGTTGGCAAGGTATTCCTTACGGGGGAGTGAGCACTGGCCCTTCGAAAGTTAATAGTCCAGTTTCTCCGGCGCAAAGCCCCCTCGGCGTTTGGCATTATCTTCAGGGTTAGGCACGATGGCAGCCTCCATAGAGACAGTTCCGTGGGCAAGGGCCCACATGCGACCGTTGCAGAGGAGGGTTACTACGCCGCTGGTCGCACCAACGGGACCCGTTATCTCGAAAGTTGCGCTGCCCATCGGAGGTTCGACAGTCCCTTCGGTGGTGGTTGCGTCCAGGGTCATTGGAGAGGGGGAAGACGTTGGATGCTCGAAACTGGGTGTCGCTAATGACGGACGCCAGTCTTCTGGGCTGGGGAGCGCATTGTCAGGGCAGCTTTGCTCAGGGGAGCTGGGTCGACCAGGAGAAGGAAATGGTCAATCAACAGGCTAGAATTGAGAGCAGTGTACCTAGATCTGCAGAGTTTTCAGCCGTTAGTCGCAGGTAGGGCGGTTCGAGTGTTTCTCGCCCGACAACGCACCACGGCGGTGGAGTATGTCGTCATTTTAGCAAGGGGGAAACCTGCAGCGCTGCGCTGGAATTAAAGGCCGAAAGCCTGCTGTGCGCCAATGGGCGGCAGGCAGACTCTACTGGATCTGTCGGGCCCTCTGGCCAAATATATGCGGGGAGTGGACAGTGTGCAGTGGGGGTGTGTTCCGATTTCCTCAGTCGAGTGAGGGTGGACCCAAGGGAATCAGGGTTCTCCAGCCCGAGGTCTTCGAGTATGGTGGTATGCCACGGCTTGGGGATTTCTCCGTAACGGTCATGGCATATCCTCCATGGCGACCTTCCACTTCGGCCAAAGGAACGCCGCTTTTTCAGGGCCCGGAGAAGAGAAGATTGCAGAGAAAGGATGTCAGAAGGATTAGACGCTCTCACCCGCTTCAGGATTTGTGGTCGGTGGGGCATTTCTGCCCCCTGTGGTGCTGTTTACCCACGTGGTTAGCCTGATAGGCAGCTTCCTGCAGCGAGTAAAAATTGCTTTCAAAGGACAGGTTTAATTATCGATAGCTCCAGGACCTAGCACTCTGCAAGACCCTGGTACGGCCCGGCTTAACTGGATGCGCGCCTGGTGGTGGCAAAAACCCTGGCGGCTTAACCGTTCGCCCTCCCACCAGGATATGCGGTGTCCGCAAGGGGCTCTCTTCATGCCTCTATGTGGATCGATTCTCTTACCGGTGTCGTGGCTCTTGAAAGGGCGACTGCGTGTGCGCCCTTTGAAATCCAGGGGCTATTTCGGAGGCTGGTCCATAGCTACTCTTATTGAGGGCCAAGAAGAGGTCCACCTCGCTAGCACTACGTGCGTGTTTGGCAGGGGGTTTTTTTGAAGGCCGGCTTGGTGGCGGTCTTGGGGGAAAATAAAGTGTCTTGTATGCGCATAAGGTCATCCATTCCTCAGATGTTTGGACTTCCTCCTGCAGGAGGTTGGTTTTGATACAAGGGCTGGCGGCAGCGGTGCTTCAGCAGGCAGGTGTCTTTGAGTTGGCCATTCCTGTTACAGATGCACCCACTGTACTGGTAGGAGGGGCCAAGCGCTGGCGGGTGCACTGTTGACCACAAGCATTTTCCTTGGGCGGTTGTCCTTAGCGCGGACTCCTGATAGTCCGATCGTAACTAAGTCGCGCATCTGACCGTCTTCGTTCTAGATGCGGTGGAGCGTGCGCCCTCTGCGCCGTTGTCACAAAGGGGCTGCTTCCAAGGAATTTATCACTCAAATTTTGGTGGTGTTTTTGAGTGGCCATTTCGTGCACGGCTTTGACTTTTTGAGAATTTTGAAGAGTCTAGGCAAATCTGCCCCTCAAGCCCTCTCCTGCAGAGAGCCATATCTATCGTTTTTTGCATCGAAGGTGGTTTTAAGAACGGTACTGGGATTTCTTCCTAAGGTGGTTTAGCCATGTCACTGTTGAATCAGCGGATTTCCCGGCTGGTCTTTTCTCTTAGGACTCTCTAAGGCTGTTGGGGCCCGAGGAAATGTTGCAGCTGCTAGATGTCCGTAGGGTGCATGAAACAATATTTGCGGCGGACAGCCTGCTTCCGCAAGTCTGA
>CM066033.1:740403209-740494574 GCA_033557465.1 Ichthyophis bannanicus
CGTTTCCTGAACTGTCTATGGTTCTGTGTTGTCTTGCCTACTTGTAAGCTCTGACGATCAGGGGTCTGTCTTTTTGCTTATATTTCTGTACAGCGCGGGGTGCACAGCACTATAGTTAGTCTAACCAATTTTATCAGAGGAGCCTGTTAGAATATGAGGCTAGCTTAATCAACCCTTTGCCAGCTTCCTTATTTCATACTCTTCACAGAGCTCCATTGCAACCGAGGCTAATTGACCACTTCCCTATGTTCTTCTCCTCCTCAACCATGGCAAGCTGAGTAAATTCCTTTCTTTAAAACTGACCAGCTCTATACAGCTCATCATTTTCCTTTCTTTTAAAACTGCAAGATCTGCTGATCTATATAGCTCTTGCTCTCTTGTTAAAACTGACAGCTATCCAATTTTTCTTTTAAAAAACTGCAAGATCCTCAAACCCCCTGAAACAAGCAAAGCATACAACAAACGCTTGCTGTGCAAAGGCTAAAAGCGCCACAACCTCAAAAACTTCTGATGGACTTCTTAAGACGTTTTCCCCCCTCTCTCTTTTTCTTTTTTACCTACCCCATTCCTTGACTAGCAGAAAGGTGTGGTAGACAATACAGAAAAATAGAAATAGCACAAGCATTATAATTTAAGATAGGTATATAGATATATGTATATATATATCGTTATCTTTTAACCCTACTTCCTCTTTTTCTGCACCTAGTATTGGTGGCCCTCCCTTGGGTGAGGGCAGGGCACACAGTTCTAAATAAAAGAGAGATAACCACAAATAAGGGAGTAAGCCGGTGAGGAAAGAGGAAAGGGGTTGGCTTGTGGAAAGGGGAATAAAAAGTATGGTAACGCCCAGACTTTTGCGTGCCTACGCTTGAGCTTTGATGAAGCGGTGCTGACGGTTACCCGCTTTCTAGACAACGTATTGAGCAATAAATCTGCTTCACCATATTTTCCTCTCTGAGTCCCCGCATTGGTTGTATTGGCCTATAGGCAAATTGGCCACAGGTAACGGTAATTTCCTAACAGCTTGGGGGCTCGTTGTCGGGATCTCATCACAGTAGGGGGACTTCTGAAGGGTGGGGAATGGGAGACGCATCCTGTTGATTTTCAACAGTCTCATCGCCCCCTGCTGGAGAGTCTCCCCTCCTAGCTGGTAACAATCCCTGAGCGTTGAAAAGAAAATAGAGGTTTTGGTGAACCAGGAGTGTGAGAATTAGTAAAATTGACACATAAGTCCACTACGTGAGAACCAAGGCCATTTCGTGCGCACAGACCACGGTAAGTGAAAGTGGGACTTTTGTACTTACCTTGTGTGGTTGGGCCATCCTATTGTGTACTGAGACTGCGTGTGTGTGAAGTGAGACGTACCATTGCATACGAAGTTGAGTGTGGAGATCCTGATCCGTGGTTCTTTTCCTCACCTCGAGGTGGTACAGCCGGAGACTGACAAAGCAAAGACTGCATAGCATTGTTGCTATAATTGGTCTCAGTGGGAAAATATAAGATAGAATGGGGGGAAGCCTAGGTCCCTTAGAAAGGGGCAGGGAGAGGGAGCTAGGAAAATTAAGCTAGCTGATCTTCCCTCAACTATTCCCCTGGGTAGGATGTTGAAGGCATTGGACAGAGAATAAGTTTTAACCAAGTGATAAGGATATACAGAAGATTATGTGCATATTGTTTGCTTTATCTGGCCTCCCAGAGAGTATCCGCCCTCCTGCTGTATTTTGGGCCCAAGTAAGGGGCAGAGTAGACCTGGATCTGTCAAGCTTTAAATCTCTATTTTAAAAGCAAGCCCGGGGTGGGAACTGAGGAGTTCGCGTATGCAGCATGTTGGGGTGGGGGAGGGTTCAGAGCAGGATGTTTCCCTTGAAAACCAAGTCCTAGTGCGAGGTGTGGGGAAAAATGAGAATCGGAGGAAGCCATGGGACCCACTGGAGTGAACTTACCGGCCCCTCCATTTCCCACTGCCCCTCCTCTCCCCAAAATCCCCCCCCCCCCCGATTTGACAGACTTCGCTTCCCAGCGGGTCTGGAGTGCAAGGTCGTGAGGCCCAAGGAGGATCGGACTGATCCCTCACCGCCTGTCAGTAGTAGCCGAGCTAAGGTCCTGGGCTCAAGTGGAGGAGGGGGATATCCAAACGGAATCGGAACCTGGGTCCCGGCTCCAAAGAGATTGAAGAGGACAGGAAGGAAACTATGGAGATTCAGGGGAAAAGTGAAAAGAAACCCCCATCTGAGAGAATAGGCAGGTAGGCGACCGGAGACCAGAGCTAGCTCCCGCCTAAATAAAAAGACCGACGATTAAAAAAGATTGAAGATGGCAAATAGGTATGGTTAGTGGATTCTGTCTGAAAGTATACTAAGAAAACACACCATTGTGCACCTTACGGGAGGTGCCCATGGGTCCAAAACACTGTGGGTTTGGTAAATTCTCCCCCTTACCAGTCTGTAATTTAGGGATTTTAAGAAAGAAATAAAGTCCCTAATTAAAGATCCCCTAGCTTTAGCTGAAGCAGGTGGACCAGTTCTTGGGTCCTAACATTTTATACGTGGGAGGATTTAATGTCGACTATTAGGCAGTCCTCTTCACTAGTGAAGAGCGAGAAATGATACGGGGGGGGGGGGGGGGGGGGGGGGGTCAGGGCCATGAGGATCTGGTAACGGGAGACCCCTGGTGCAGGGACCCATTAGGACATTCCATCCTCTGAACCAAAATATCCCCTTCGGGGACCCTAGTTGGAATAATCTCAGGGATGACCATAGGTGCTATATGAGGGATCAGTCGGGAGCGGGTTTTCCCCCATGGGAGGTGTGGCCCAGGCTGAATGTTTGTAGCACTGTGGAGAAGGGCAGATGACATTTTAAAAAAGGACTGACCCCAGTCATAGAAGGCTTAGTCGAGATGGGTTACTAGAGCCCTTCAATGTCTCCCTATCCTGCCCATAAAGGGAGCCGGATGGACCATACCGGCTGGTGCATGATTTAAGGAGCTTGAATTAAGATTGTTTTTTCAGAACCTGACACCCTGTGGTCCCGAACTCTTATACACTGCTGAGCAAACCTTCCACATGAACACAAGTGGGTAGTGTGGTGGGTTTGCATTTGAGTGGGAGAACCCATACACAGGGAGGACACAGCCACTGTAGGTGGATGGTACACTTTCCCTAGGGATATAGCGAGTCCCCAAATTGGTTTGTGGCCAGTATGGGGGTAGAGCTCAGGTTTTAGAAAGGCCTTTGAATGTGCCAGAAGAGGTGGGTCGTCTATACAATATGTGGATAGACCTATTGGGTCTCCTGGACCAAGGAGAAGATAGTATCAGCAGCCACAGCAGGGGGAAGGAGTTGGTGCATGAGTTATTAAAAACAAGTTTTGAAAAAACTTAATGCTGCCAGATGAAATTGCAGTGATTGCATGTACAGAGACAATCAGAGAGCAGAAACTCTGGAAGCACGGGGAAATCTGCTAGTAGATTACGCAGCAAAAGAGGCTGGCTTTAAGCACAAAGCCCGTTAGAATAAAACAAAAGAAAAAAAGAAAACACTTAACCCCGTCCGTTCCTCTCCAAGTGCTAATGCCTAAAGTTTCTCAGGGAAAGGCAGAACAAGCCCGTAGTGGAATTGGGAGCAACAAAACCCGAGGAACGTAGGTGGCTGTTGCCAGGATGGGGAGGGAGATAGTGAACAAAGAAGTGCCAGCGAAATCATGAGCATTTTGCATCAAAGCAGTCACTGGGGAGTGCAGTCCAATGTGTGATTAGATTTTGTGAAAGTACCGATGTGTGGTAATTTAATAACTCGGTAGCCAAACAAATGTGTGAGGGGTGTAGTGGTGTGTACAATATTAACAAGAAAAAAGTGTTGAGAAAACAAGTCCTGGGAAGGGAACCCCCCCCCCCCCCCCCACCTAGCTTAAGACCCTTTTTCAGAGTGTGTTCAGGTTGATTTTAACGTAGCTCCCGAGGGTCGGGTAGGCTCAAATACCTTCTGGTAATTGTAGATCGTTTATAGCAGGATGGGGTGGCGTCTACCCCATGGCCCACTGCCGCAGCAGGTGGACGAGGGGGGGGGGGGGGGGGGGGGGGGGGGGGGGGGGGTGTCTATTACTGGAACCAAATGATTCCCCGATACTGAATCATAGAAAAGGTGGATGAACCCCGATCATTGTTCATGCAAGGGTTAATGAATCATTTAGGCAACATTGTATATCACACACACCAATTTGGCATCCCCTTCCTCCTGAAGAGTTGAGCGTATGAATCAGACTTTGAAAAAGCAGCTGGCCAAGCTTGACCATTGGAGACAAAATTGTTGTTGTTAAGTGCCTTTCGAGTCGGGAGTTGACTCATGGGAGACCCTCTGGATAGTCTATTCTAAATTGTGTTCGGGTCTTGATTCAGGCGGCTCATTTGTTGACAGAACTGGTACCCATAGCTGCTGTTATTGTAGTCGATCCATTCTCATTGCTGGCCTTCCTCTTTTGCGCTGACCTTCGAATCTTGCCAAGCATGATGGTCTTTCTCTAATGAATCTCTCTCTTCGCAATGATGTTGTCCACAATGTATGAAGTCGAAGTCTTTGTCATCTGAGCTTCTCAAGAATGCTGAGGTTTTGATCTCCCTCGAGTACCGACTGGTTTGTTCTTCAAGGGCAGTCCAGTGGTATACAGACAGTATTCGCGCCGCCAGCAACCATAATTCAACAGTCGATCCAGTTTTCTTCCTGTCTATTCTTTTTCACTGGGGGGGGGTCGCAGGGCTTTCACATCCATATGATGTTATTGGGGGAAAATACCATGGCTTGAACAAGTACGAAATCCTTTGGTATGGAGAGACATCTCTGCTCGTTGAGAATCGTTTTATCTAGTTGGTCTTTCATAGCCATTCTGCCAAGAGGCCAATGCATCGTCTAGTTTTCTTGACTGCTTTGTTGCTTTCTTTATTGATAGTTGATCCAAGTAGGTTACAAGGTTGTTTTCACCACGATTTTCAATTTCTTCTCCTTCAACGATGAACCTGTTGATTAAATGCCATTTGTCATGATCTTTGGTCTTCTTTACATTAAGATGCAGGCCCATTTTGAGACTATGTTCCTATTGATTGTGAGAAGCAAATGTTTCAGATCATCTTCACTTTCACAGCCAGTTATGTGGTATCATCAGGCATAGCGAAGGTTGTTTGTGAGAATCACTTCCACCAATCTTCACACCTCTGTTGTCTTCATACAATCCTGCCTTCTTTCTGATGATTTGTTCAGCATATAAATTAAACAGGTAGGGTGAAAGTATGCAGCCTTGTCTTACACCTTTTGCTTTTTTTTTTTTTTTTTAATATTAGATACCTTTATTAATATGAAAGGACCACTTCCCTCCTTCCAAAAAAAAAAAAAAAAAACTATATATATATATCTATAATAGTTTTTTTTATTCCATTTTAAAACATTTTATTAAAGTTTTGTCACACTTACCCAGAACATTTCAACACGAGAAGCACACCATATAACACAATCCAACTCACCAACTCTGCGCAGAGAATAACAATAACAAATTCCCATCCCCTACTCCCCCGTCATCAACCCCCCTCCCTCCGCGCCCCCCCCCCCCAAGTTACTCCCTCCCCCTCCCCCTCACCCCTCACGCGCCCCCCCCCCCTCCTCCTGTAATACATGCCCTCGCCACAGTTTTCCCCATCTAACTTCGAAAAGACCATCCCTTCTCACATGTCTGGCTGCGTGTTAACCGCTCCATGGAGAGAGATAATGGGTGTATACGCCCTTCCAACTTTCCAATCCCTGGTGCTTCTTACGCTTCCAGGCAGCCGCTACTGCACCAGCGCGGCTCGCGCATCAACATTCTATTACCCCACGCCCCCACCTTCTACCCTCTGTATCCCCCCCCCAGTAAACCAACAGGAATAGGCCCGGGGATATCTGCCAATGTCCTCCCCAATTTTAACCCATATCCAATCCCTTATCTTGAGTCCCAAAAATTCTGGATTTTTGCACATTCCCACCAGATATGCCAAAAAGTCCCCACCCGGCCCACACTCCCCCTCCACAGGCAGAGGGCACGTGCCAGCATACATCTTGTGCAGGTCGGTCTGGGGTATAGATACCACCGGCATCAATTATTTTATAAGCTGTTTTCCCTATGCTAATTTCGAAAGCGGGGTCTTTTTAAGAGCGATCCCAAATCCCCTTCCAGTCACTACTTCCTCTAAGTGCACCCCCAGGTCCCTCTCCCAATCCATCATATATTTTAAATTTAGTACCCCCCCCCCCCTCCTCACATATCCCCCTTTTATACAGAGCCGGAGATCATCCCCCGAGAAGTCCCCATCCCCACCCACACCGCTTCTTTACGTCCGTCAAATCCCCCACTAAGTCCCCTTTTAACCCTTCCTCCCCCTAAGATAAGACTGAGCCTTTAGGATCCATTGCCTGAGCCACTTGCGAAGCGATCCACTTCTCGTAAGCCCATAGCTCTCCCGCAATTCACCAAACGAACAGGTAGCTCATCCCCTTCCATCCGCTGAAAAAAGCATTCCAACCCCTTCGGGTCCAACTATCAAATACCCTCTCCCTCCCACCCCGGGCGAAACGCCTTATCCCCATCCCCCCTCCACGGAGTCGCTAGAGAGCAGCCCCTTCCCCCCCCCATGAGACCCTGTGCTCGGACTGCTGCCCAAACAGATCCCACCTGCCGCATAGGCTGGGGAGCCCACCCCTAATTCCCACCGATCCTTCCCCATTTCTCGCCCATAACCACGCCGTCAACCTCCCCCCTTTCACATACTGTACTCACTCTCCACTCGCACGCCCATTTTCACATTTCACCGCAAGCCCCCTATTCCCCCCCTACCCCTTCCAGTCCATGGCCAGCCCGCACTGCGCCGCTGTGATAATAAGCACGAAATTAGGCGACCCCTTCGACCCCCCTCCCCTTTTGTTAGCATATAGAACCCTCCCTCGCTATTCTCGGGGGTTCCTCCTTTTCCAGATATACTGCAACACTTTCCGCTGCAAGACTCTAAGCATCCTGTCAGGTCCCTTCACAAAAAAACGGTGGAGGCACCTGAAAAAATATAAAATACAAGGCAAAAGATTCATCTTTACTCCCGCACCCCGACCGCAGCCAAGATACCCTCCGCTTGCATCCAACAGTCTAAGTCCCTATGCAGTGTCCCACAAGAACCTTAGGGTAGTTGACGCCCGTATAAGTGCCTCATACCGTCTGGAAATTTGAACTCCCAAATAACCCCAAAGAACCGCGAGACCACAACCGGAAGGGGATAACTCCTTCATTTCAACACTGTATCTACTCCACACGGAACCGAGATATTTAAAACCTCCGTCTTTCCCGGATTCATCTTGAATCCCCGCCACTCCCCCAAACCCCACTACCTCCGCCATAATACTTACCATGCTGCCCTGCGGGCTTGCTGATAAACACAAGAATATCATCAGCCATATAAAGAATCTTATGCTCCCGTCCGCCCAGCCACAATGCCCACTAATCAGCTTATTTAATCCCAAATCCGTTGCGCCAGAGGTTCAACCACCAGGGCGAACCACAATGGCGAGAGGGGACATCCCCTGCGTGTCGTCCCCGCGTTCCAAATTGCAAAGTCCTCCGTATAACTCCCATTAACCTTCACCCGCGCCTTTTCGGTGCCCCCTTATATAACCCCTCCACCCAGCCTATAACATTCGGCCCACACCCTATCTTCCTGACAAAGTTGCCATACCAACTCCCAGTGTACCCGATCAAATGCCTTCTCGGCATCTATGGACATCAGTAGACATTCTACGCTCCTCCCGCCCCCTTGCTATCTCTATGACCTCTATGGCCTCTTTGAATATTATCCCCCCGTTTGCCGCCCCCAAATGAATCCCGTTTGATCCTCGGCGCACTCAGCAGAAGGCATCCAGGGGGACAATCCTCATCCGCCAAAGGCTTTAGCCAAAATCTTTGACGTCGACATTGAGGAGGGAAATCGGCCGGATAAGATCCACAGCCTCCAAAGGATCCTTCCCAGGTTTATGCAGGATCGAAATGTTCCGTGCTGTCAACATTTCAGGTAGCAACTCCCCCCTTCAACCCATCCCATTAAAGACCTCGCAACAGTAACCCCCCCCAACATCCCCCAGAACTGCTTATAAAAGTACCCCAGGCAGCCCTCTAAGCCGGGGGGGGACCCCCCCTACCCCCCTGCAGCCCCTTGCAGCCACCTTTACCAACCTCCTCCCCGCATTCAAGGCCCCCTTGAGCCCGTCCCGCGCTTCATCCCCCAGAATAGGCATCTCCATCCTGCCAGATACGTAAGGATGTGCTTCACCTCCCAACCCCCCAGCCCTGTCATCCGTATAGAGCTCCCGATAATATTGCTCAAAGCGCGTCCCGAACAGCCCGTTCCTCCCTCCGCTAACACCTCCCCATCCTGGTGCCGAATTTGATAAATCATAGACGCCCCCACTCTCTTCCTCAGTTTACGAGCCAACAAGCGCCCGGCCTTATTACCGAACTGCATAATAAAAACCTGCTGAACCTGCTGCCGATCAAACGCGATCTTATCTACTTGCAGAGCCCTTAAGGCTACACCCGCGGACCGCGCTCCAGATTTTTTCCGGGCTTTTCCTTTCCCTCCGATCCCCTCTCCTCTGCGCGCAAAAAACCCTTTCCTTCCGCCTCCTTCCACCTCCGCCTGCAACCCCTCTGCTTTCTGCCGCCCGTTCCTTGCTTCAACCTCGCCCGCGCCATCTTAGATGAACCTCCCGCGAATATAAAGCTTTCAGCCCCTCCCATACCAGAACATCTCGTACCTGCCCCATCATCTTTGAGAGCCAGATATTCCTGAAATCGCCCCCTTAAATATCCATTACCACCACCCTTGTGTTTTCCAATAAGCTCTCAGTTCAGCTGCCCGAAAACCGGGCTGCCCAATTGCCCGCCGCTCCTCTACGCACCTAGCGACCGACCACCGCAACTATGATCCGACCATACAATCGGGCTAATCTCAGCCTCCAAGACCTCTACCAACCAGTCCTCACTCATCAAAATCATATCTAGGATCCCTACGTGCCAGCAGTATTATGCGGGGCAGAAAAAAGGAGAAGGTGTATTCGGTCGGTGCGCCTTGGTGGGGGGGGGTGTGTGCTATGTCTCCATACATCCACCAAATTATGCTGCTCCATAAGCTTTTTAAGCCCTTTTCCCCTGTTTCGAAACCCCCGCCCTCTCCCCACCCCCGAGGGTTTGCCTATCCCAACCGCATCTTTGGAGCGTACTATTGAAATCTCCCCCCACCACACGTCTTTGCCCTGGGTCTCCCGATCCAACAACTGGCCGAGTAGACTCCCAGATAGGGCCCTTGGGCTCCATTGGGGGGCATACACGGAGACTAATGCAAAATCTCCTCCACTCTTCCCCCACCTCCCTTTGAATCCCCACAATTTCTTCTCGCTCCCGTCCGTTATCTTTGAACCAGCCCTGCACCTGCAACCTAAACCTACCCCCCTCTTCACCAAAATGGCTACCCCCCGCGTTCCGTTCCCCGCCCCTTTAGCACATGAGAAAAATTGCTCCGGGTACCCGGATTGTTTTAAATCCGTGCAACCGCTCGCTGCCCCCTGAGGTGGCGTTTTTCTTGTACCAAAATTCACCTCCCACCGTTATAGCCCTTAAGCTCTCGAAAGAGGCTGCCCGTCGCTTTTTTGCGGAGAGTTCAACCCCTTTACCATTTATAGATCCAATCCGCAGCATTCCCACTAGGGTCACCCCCTGGCCCACCTCTCCCGTCATCCCCCCCCCCATACGTGGCATCACATCACCGCATTACCCCCCCCGCCCCCCCTCCTCCCCTCCCCCCCACCCCCCCAGCCCCTGACTCCCTCCCATTCCCAATCAAACTTCTCCGTGTGAGTCATGTCCTATCCCGACCCCCTCCCCATTAGCTCCATCCCCAACCCCATCAGTACAAAAAAAAAACCAAAAAAAAGCCCTGCTTACCCCATCCTCTACCCCTTGCCCCAAACAGCCCTCCTCCCCCAAGATATAACCCCCAACATCACAACAGCTCCCCCTTACCCCCTTACCACCCTGGATCCCCCCCCCCAATCCACCACCTCCTCCTCACCTCCGCGCGCCCCCTTCAATGAACAACCCCAAATTCAACACTTATCAACCACAACTCCCCCTCATTGTTCACTGAGGGGGGAGGTTGTAGCATAGTCCCCTTCATAGGCCCTCCTGGGATAATCGCTTTAAACCTTTGAAACCAGCCCTTCTCACAAACACGCTTCCACTGCGACGTGCGCTGCTCCTTTCCACGTTCTTCCCGGTTTACCCCGCCAACCGCGGCATGATGTAGCTGTTCACACCCCAATTCAGCTCAGAGCGCTCCACGCCTCCTCTGCACCCTTGACTCGCCGCGAAATTCCGGTCTTACTGTGAGCAATAACGTCCCAAATGTGGAACAACCATCGGTAAGCGCCAGAGGTCCTTTCCCCCGTAGGAAACGCCGGTATCACGCTCTTTCATGCCGCGCCGCCGCTACCAGTGTCCCAGAAGATAAATCAATTGAAAAATCTCTCTCTGACCTCACAAGAGTCCCAAGCGATGGCGACCAGAAGTTCCTGGCTCGGCATTCAAAATCCTCTCTTTCATGAGGGAAGCTGCTCATAACATGCAATCACATCCTTCACATGCTTGTCCCGTCGAGGGCCGCTAGGCTGCGGTGCGCCCTCCTGCTACACCCACCACTTCCACGTGGCCGCCCTCCGTGTCTCCCAGATCGCAAAACATGCTGGCCAAATTCCGTTGCCACAACCGTTTTGACACAGTCCTTATAGCTCTCCGTTTCCAGGAATCCCCTTAAATCTCAGATTGTTTCCTGCGGGCTCTGTCCTCCATCTCCTCCATTTTTGGCTTGCATCTCCTCCTGCCGGTCGTGTAAGCGGCGGCTGCTCCCCTTACCCCACCTCTCCTTAGGGTCGCTTTCCGACCGTCTCCACGTGGTCGGTCCACCTCCTCCAACTGCGTGCCCCATACCATTCCTTTCCTGGTGAAGAGCGTGTAACTCTTCCTTATTCAATCTTTTCGCATCAACTCCTTTAATGTCTCCACGTAGGTCCTCTCTTGAACTCCGCCAGCCAGCCTTTCACTCACTCCACCCCGGAGGGAGCTCAGCTCCGGACCGCTAGCTGTCATCTCCGGAGCTCTCACCCGCCGCCATTCTCCCTCTCCTGCCTCATGTTGCCCTCTGCGGGCCTTTTTTCCTCTTTCCTCCGGGCATACGCGGGGGGAACTTAAACCCCGCTAATTTCTTACTGGCTGGCCATCGCCACACCCTGGGTAGCTCCTTTCCTTCCGCATTTTCTCGTTGGGGATATCGCTCATGGCCTCCTTTGGTTGGAGAATCAGACGGAGCTAACCGTTACCTCGCCGGGCCATCTTCTCCGTTGAACGTCCACCGGAAAGTCACACCTTTGCTTATTTTAAACCATTCTGTTTTCTTTCTCCCTTGTTCCGGTGTCGAAACGGGGGGGCTGACTTCTTGATCAATGTACAGATTGTGCAAGAGTTAAACGATCAGTTGTTCTGGTATCACCCATGGGGGGGGGTCTTCCTTAATGTGGCCCAGAGTTTCTCATGGTTTACACAGTCAAAAGCCTTGCTTATAGTCGATAAAGTCACAAACTAGATATCCTTTTGGTATTCTTTATTCTTTTCAAGGATCCTCTTACTTCCGTAATGAATGTCTCTCGTTCCCTCGCCCTTTTCCTGAACCCTGCTTGCACTTCGAGGTAGTTCTTGTTTCCAGGTACGGTTGTAGTCTCTTTTGGAATAATCTTCAGTAGAATCTTGCTGGCATGTGGGATCAGAGCGATTTGTGCGATAATTTCCACAGTCAGTTGGATCACCTTTCTTACTCTATTGGTATATAACACAGACTTCTTTTTCCAGTCAGTTGGCCATGATGTTGGTTCCCATATTTTCTGTGGCAGAGCTTTGTAAGTACGGTAACAGCTGCATCATATTGCTGTAATACTTCTATGGGAATGCTATCAATGCCTGGTTGCTGTTGGGTTCTTTTGATAAGGCTGGGGGGTTCGAATGCTGCTTTACTCATTGCTTTTTTTGCATTTCCTCACCAATGGTTCCCGGATCATAAAGGTAGCAGGTTGTAAACGGCCTGGTTATGGTCCCACTTGATCTTTATCAATATAAAAACTCTGTTTATTCCTTCCACCTTTTCCCTTGATCTGTCTCAGCATCAATGCAACATAGGAACCTTGAGCATCTTGTAACATTCCATTTCGAGGCTGGAACTGGTTTTTCGACGTGGTAACTCTCTAGTAAAAGCTTTAGGAAGAAGGCCCGATCTGTGTTCTGTCTCTAATAGTTTCTGTTTTCTCTCTATTGCCTTGCATGCCGTCATGTGTTGTACTTTTCCTTGTCCTGGCCTTGCTGCACGTTGGAAATCTCTGTTGAGTTCTGTTTATTGTGTCTTTGCTTTCTCCTCTGGCTTTAGCTTCTTTTGCGTTTCTGGGCAATTTTGTCATGGAGGGTTTCTTTCTTTCTTCGTCATCCATTTTGGGCCGTTTTTTTGCTTTTTCACCTTTTTGTAGACACTTCTCCGCTTTCTTCCAACACAGCCTTCTTGATGTCATTCCATAACTCTTCTGGAGCTTTGGGTCATTTGTATCTTAAACCAGCAAATCGATTTTGCAGGCAGCTCCTTTAAATCTCCAGTGCATATCTCTCAAGGTCATATTTTGCTGGCATTCATGAGTGGGTTTTGCTCTTTTTCAGGACTTGAGGCTTGAGTTTGGGCTACTAGTAGTTGATGAGTCCTGTACCACAGTCATCTCCCATGTTTTTGTCCTTTGTTTGATTTTATCGAGCTTTTCCAGTCGTTTGACCCTTCCACAGATGTAGTCAATTTGATTTTTATACAATCCATTGGGTGAAGTCCATGTGTGCAGTCCACTTTGACTTGTGGTGATGGAAGAAGGTGTTTGAGATGAATAGATCGTTGGGTCTTGCAGAATTCTATCAGTCCTTTCATAGGTCCAGCTTCATTTCTGTTTGCTCAAGTCCATATTTTTTTCCCAACTTCTTGCCTTCTTCTTTGTTGCCTTAACTTTTGCGTTTCCAGTCACCCCATAGACTATCAGGATAAGATCCTGTTTGCATGTTTCTGTCAATTTTCAGCTTGTATACTGTTCATCAGAACTCTTTTCAATTTCATTCTCTTCTGCAGCTGTTGTTGCGGCATATACTTGAATTATAGTTGTGTTGATAGGCATTCCTCGTAGACGAAGAGATTCAGCGTTCGCTGACTGCATTGTATTGTCATTACAGTTGTCTTGTAATTGTCTTCTTTCTTATAATGCACACCATTTCTTCTTTGTCTTTCATTTCCAGCATAGTAGTTCCCATGTGAGATCACTCTGATGGCAAAGTGCCCGAATGCCAGTCCATTGCAGTTCGCTGAACACCCAACAGGATCAAGTTGTACCTGTCCCATTTCATTCTGACCACCTCCAACTTCCCTTGGTTCAGTGCTTTGTACGTTCCATGTTCCAATGCATATAGACATCTTTACAAGCTTAGCTTTCTGACTCTCATTTCGATGGCGCAGCTACATCATCAGTCAGACGTCCTGAGGACTTTGATCCAACCAACATCATAAATGCCTGGCTTTACTCCTGAGAAGTCCTTAACGCTCTTCCCCAGTAGCTAGTTGAGACCCCCAGGTCGGAAGGCACTCATCTTCCACCACTATAGCATACAATTTGTTTTGTTGTAACTATCGCATTGGGTTTTTTTCATGGCAAGATACAGAAGTAGATTGCCTGGCCTTTCTTCCGCGCAGGTGTTAAGTTTGGTGTGTTTTTCTGCCATTGTCCCAGAAATGTGATCCTCCGCGCATCAACACTATCCCATTCTGCTGCTGCCCAGATGGTTGGTTTTGTCTTGGTCTGGCACCTCAGCTGAGACCTGTCCCATCTTGGGAGAACCCTGCCAGTAGTTTAAACTAAACCGATCTTATAGCTCTCCAGCATTCACTGTATGCACACAAGCCCTCACAGAGTGAACACGCTGGCAAACTAAGTGAGGGGGAGAACAAAATTACCCTGGACTAAATGCTTGCCCTTTGCATTCACTTTCGTATTAGGACAGCCCTAGGACGGGTCTGGGGCTATCCCTTACGAAATGCTGTTTGGTGGGCCTCATCCCATATGTGGCTGAAGGTGTGTATGGAGAAATGGGGCCGGCAATAATTGAAACAAAGGATTTTTTTTTATCATAGATTATGTACTGGCTCTGTCCATCTTACTTATCTGTGTTCCTTAGGCAAAAAAAAAAGGAGATTGCTTGCTCAGACTCCACCCCTTGAGTTTGCAGTGGCATTCCATCCAACCGGAGAGTGGGTCCTGATTAAGTTCTGGAAAGAAACGAAGCTACAGCCTGACTTGGAGGGACCATAAAAGACCAAGTCCTGCTCACGGCACAGATACAGCAGTACGAACAGCTGAGTGGGGTTAGACCCACCACAACCCTGAGTCAAGTACCTGTCGCAGCCGCCCCGCCTTTTGATCCAGACCCGGAAGCCTGGAAGTACAACCAAGGCCCCAATGATTGTGAGACTGGAAAGGAACAATAATTACTTTTCTTCAGCCAGTTATGGACTTCTTCGGAAACTAACAGAAAAGAACAGTTAAAAATAGACTCTGCCTAGACCTTTCTTGTCATTTTATTTTAAGTTTGCGGCATAAACTTGTGAAAAGGCTAAATATCACAGAGCGAAGAATGGACTATATGAGAAATGCTGGAGATCTTCTTATTGGGAGATGGGGGGTTGAGAAGCCTGAGTAAGTATAACTGTGATGTATTTTTCTTGTATAATAGCTTTTTCAACCTAATTGTTATGTTATTATTAGTAATGTGTTAAACTGCCCATTTGAGATAGGGCTCCTAGTAACATTGCGTATATTAGGGGATTATTGGGTAATTTGTATCATAGTGAAAAGATCTGAGTATTTGTGGGAAATGAGGCAGAGCTGTGAATGTAGGGGAGAATTCACACTGATATCCGATACCCCTCCCAGGAGCCTTTGAAAGATTATGGTTAATAACTCTAGAGGAAGGATGAACAATGAACCACGGGGGAGGGAGGGGTGGTACCCAGTCAGAATGTGGATTAACGTTCCGAGTGGAAGTACACCCCCAGGGTCATACAATTAGATGCATGCCCAAATATTCCCCCCTGTGGGGACCGTTCTAAAGAAGAAAGGGAGTTAAAGCCCATGATATAAAAATTTGTGTTTTCCAGAGGAAAGAAGGCAATTAGCATGGCTCTCCATTGCATCCGGGTGGTCGAATGTATGGTGGATCCACGGGAGGGGGAGGTGGGAAGGGGCAGCTCCTTAATACACAAATATTGATCCCATATAAGGATCCAGTAAGTATCTGACTGCCAGCACTTTACAATGTAACCCGGTTACTGCCTCACAGGTCCCTAAGCGCAGACACTGAAGTGCATAGAACTTATGGCTTGGGAGCATGGGGCCTCAGGAACAGAACCCCCATGGAAGGTTCAGGATAGTAGTAAAGAAAGCTCAAGAATCCACCCTCCCCTATTTGCCAAAAACCCCTGAGCTTTTCCCAAGATAGAAAAGTGGAAGCCCCCTACATGACCCAAAGGTAATAAAGGTAGTGGAGGTCCGAGGATTTACCAAGCACAACCTTTGAGGTGGAAACGGGTCTACCAAGAATTAAATGCTGTACTGGAGGTGGGTCAACTAAAAAAATATACTGTGAAAAGTTTTAATAAAAGTGATTGCTATGCATGTGTCTCAGGAAGACCTCTTAGCAACCCAGGTAGTACCATTTTCGACTGCAACTGGAGATCAGAACCACTAGGCGGGATTGCATTGCATGCTAGCCTATTCGCAGTATGAGAAGGTCCTGGGTCAGGAGAACTGTAAAGGCCCTTGCAAGGATGTTGTTTCCAGCACTGAGAAAAGGACATAGGCATTCCTCAAAGATTCGTTTGCAGCAGGAGGAAATCGACTCTGACTCCTGTTCCTCAGCAGGCAGGGGGCGAATTTCACCAAGGCTGTGGGAGTGCTTGTTCCCTCATGTAACGCATGACCTTGAACAACTCACAGAGGCTGGAGATGGCCAAGGAAATTATTCCAGGATTCAGGTGGCTAGAGCAGAATGTCTGGTGGTATTGTTGAGGTAAGATTTTGAGATCAGTACTACCTGTGCACTGGTCAGGAATGTGTGCGATTGTGCAATTGGCCATTCCCTTCACCCTGGCATTTAAAGAAGGAGAAAGGAAAGGGAAAAGAGGAAGGAGGGTCCATCTATGGGACCTCCTTTGATGATCATATATATATATAGACTCCATAGGGGTACCTCGAGAGTACCTGATGAACTTAAAGCCAGGAACCAGATAGCGGCAGGGTTTTAATCACTTTGTTTTGGTGGTCCACAATAAACAAAAATGTGGACTGGATAAATTATATCTTTTATAACCAACAAAGGTTCAGAAACTATACCAGGGATGCAGTGAAAGGGATAGCAGAACAGCTGATGCCCACTAGTAGACGAACTGGGAGAATAGGTTTGGCCTTAGACATGTTATTGGCAGAAAAGGGCGGAGTCTTATAATCTTGGCTGGTCAATGCTGTACATACATCCTGAACCATATGGCCCCAGATGGGACCATTATCAAGGCTCTGAAAGGCCGTACAACCTTGGCAGAGGAGTTTGCAGAGAACTCCGGGGTGGACACTTCCCTAACTGGGTGATGGAGTCATGGTTTGGTAAATAGAAAGGAGTGGTAGCATCTGTCCTAACCTCCTTATCCATAGTCATAGGAGTCTTGACTACTATAGGATGCTGCATAATCCCATATGTCAGGGGATTAGTGCAGCGCCTAATGAGACAAGAAAATGACTGTGGGGCCCTCTGGTTATGGGATGATGATCCTGGAGTCCTGGGGAAAAACCAATGGAGAAGATCCAGAACCAGAATATGAAATTATGCTGGGGAAAGTGGAATTTCAAGAGGAAATGTAAATAGCAACATGTGATAATAAGAGAAAAGGAATTAATTGAAAGAAGCATTGAAAACTGTTGTTTTTATTACAAATGTCTTGCAAACGTATAATCCCTATTACCCCATCCCTTGCAATTAACTTTTCCTGAACTGTCTATGGTTCTGTGTTGTCTTGACTAGATTGTAAGCTCTGACGAGCAGGGTCTGTCTTTTTGCTTATATTTCTGTACAGCGCTGTGTGCATAGCACTATAGTAGTCTAACCAAAGGTATCATGGAGCTTGTAGAATATGATGCTAGCTTATCATCCCTGCCAGCTTCCTCAGTTCATACTTCACAGAGCTCCTATGCAACCGAGACTAATTGACCACTTCCCTAGGTTCTTCTCTCTCAGCCATGGCAGGCTGAGTAAATTCCTTTCTTTAAAACTGACAGCTCTATACAGCTATCATTTTCTTTCTTTTAAAACTGCAAGATCTGCTGATCTATATATCTCTTGCTCTCTTTTTAAAACTGACAGCTATCATTTTCTTTTAAAAACTGCAAGATCCTCAAACCCCCTGAAACAAGCAAGGCAGAAAACAAATGCTTGCTGTGCAAAGGCTAAAAGCGCCACACCCAAAAATTCTGAGGGACTTCTGAAGACGTTTTCCCCCTCCTCTCTTTTTCTCTTACCTACCCCATTCTTGAATAGCAGAAAGGTGAGGTAGAAGAATACAGAAAAATAAAAATAGCACAAGCATTAGAATTTAAGATAGGTATATAGATATATGTATATTATGTGTGTGAAGATTTAAAAATTGTTAAAGAATCTGAAAAATATAAGAACCCTACTTCTTCTTTTTCTGCACCTAGATTGGCCCCCCCTCGGGGAGGGCAGGGCACACAGTTCTAAAGAAAAGAGAGATAACCACAAATAAGGGGGTAAGCAGGTGAGGAAAGAAAAGGGGTGGGCTTGTAGAAAGGGGATAAAAGTATGGTACCCCCAGACTGGGGCGTGCCTACCGCTTGAGATTTGATGAAGCTGTGCTGACGGTTACCTGCTGTCTAGACACGTATTGAGCAATAAATCTGCTTTACCATATTTTCCTCTCTGAGTCTCATTGGTCGTATTGGCCATAGGCAAATTGGCCACAGTAAAGGTAACTCCAAGAGGGCAGTAGACAGCTGAACAATTTAAAGAGACAGTACAAGGGAGTGCAAATGGGGAGAGTGTGGGAAGGGACACAAAGAGGGGGTGGGGAAGGACAGTAGAGGAGTTGGAGTTGGAGTATGACAGGAAGAGGGCAAGGGGTTGGAGGGTGAAAATGTCACATGGGAGGTAAAGGGCACACTGTGTATGTGCAAAAGGCGTACTCCCTCTCCCACTACACACATGCAGTCACCCCACCTACCCATCACCCACATACAATGTAGTTTAAAGGGGCAGTGGTGGTGGTGGGTGAGGAGGACAAGGAGTGGGGGCCACTGCCTTCTATTGGCACTGTGCAGTGGCCTATTAAGAGCCTGATTTATTAAACTATTTTTTTACCATAGAAAATGGGAAAATAGGTTTTAGGATCTGATTTACTAAGACCAACAAGGTAGTGCAATCCACCTTTTTTGGGGGCTGGGGATATGCACTAAGACCTATTGTTTTCAGTGGTGGCTCTTAGATTTTTAGGTTGGCGCCTACATTCCAATAAAATCTATCAAGGCCTGCCCTAAGCCATTTTAGAGCATTGTGGTGACCATCCTACAGTTGGCACCCTAAATACTTGATATATCTATAATTTTCATTCTGAGCACTTTTCCCCAGGTAGAAACGCAGTCAAACGTTTCACATTCTGTGAACTGATTACATATCAGCATAATTTTATCTATTTCTAATTCTATGTTTTCAGACGTGCAGCACTCTATAATTTACATATATGATCATTTTTCTTACAGCTAATTATGATTTTCTTGAAGAAAATTTCGCTCTTGGAATTAAGAAACAACTACCATAAATTCTAACCAAAAGCAAAGACAAATTCTTACTCGTTTAAGGATGTAGCTCTCTAAATATACTTTTAATTTTCCTACTGTCCCTTTTATCGTGCTCTTCTTTCTTGCAATAAATCCAACATGTAATATCGACTTCTTACTTCCAACAGACAGGCTCTGATCGTACCTATTATTTTACAAAAGTACCCCTTCTAATGCATATTGCGAGGTGAAAGTTACAAGTAGGTCATTGAAGAGAAAGGCGGGGTTTCAGAACCTGAAGCCCGGACAGAATAGAGCGCGAGACAACATGCTGCCGCTGCAACACGGGCATCCTTGGGGGTGTGGGTTGGCAGTGGCACTTGGCAAGGGTCTGGATTTCCGGGTATTTCTGGGCTGAAGCTGCAGCATGCATGTAGGCTGTAGGGCCGGGTCATCGGGGCTCCGCCCCCCCCCCCCCTGCTTTTGCGCATTTCCTGCTGGAGGCGGAAATTACTTGGGGGTGGAGGCGCGGGACCTGTAGAGCGCGTGGTTGTTCCTCGTCTCGCTGGAGGAGAAAGGTCTGAAAGCAGTACGAAAGGTGGGAGTAGGGAAAAAGAGACTGAAATGGGGTTATGAAGGAGGGAAGCAATTCTGGAAAAAAAAGTGGGGGTCAGAAAGGGAGAAAACTGAAAAAGTCATGGTAGGAGGCGTGGGACAGTGGGGGAGGTGACGGAGTGGACCAGAAAGCGACAAGGTATCTAGTCTTTTTTTTAAGCTTTAGAACATATTTTAGATTGCCTTTCCATAGTGTTTTATCTTTCTTTAGCTTCAGATTGTTACTGAGTGGACCGGAAGCGGTATGATAGGGATGGGGCATGTATGCTGCATGGGCTTTTTTTTTTTTAAAGGGTTTTTTTAATGTTAAAAATGGAATAGGTCTTTTAGTATTTCTTCGGGAAAACTTAAGTTTACGTTTTTCCCCATTTACTTTCTGCTTTGTTGTACATTTCAGATTCTGTTGTTTTTGAAAAGCCCAGATGGATGCACTGCAGTCGGTCGCTTGCCCCTATAATCCAGCGCATAAGATGAGTGCCTTGGAGTTCCGAATGCACATGCTGACCTGCAGGGTACGAGAATTCAAAAGGCATCTTGTGATTTGACTTATTTTTTAAAGGATTTGTTTCTGTATAATTGTATGGTTTCTTTGCTTGGACATTCTAACATACACCAAAATATGAGTTGTTAAAAACCAATATGCTTTAGTGGAATTACTTATCATCAGAAAAATAATATAGCAAACTAGACTTTGATGTGTTCAGCTTTGGGCCAATCTCATTAAAAAGAGAACAGTAATGCAGTTTTATTTGTGGCATTCAAGTTTTCTGTATTTGGCACCTGCTGGTGCTGACCTGAGCCTAGATTTACTGAGATGTGGTATTGTGTTAACCTGCCGTACTGCCAATAATGCACATTATTAATAGGTTCTATTGTATAAAATATGGCATGTAGTCAATGATATCCCAGTAGCTCCTTTTGGTAAATTTAGCCCTTAGATTGTAAGCCCTCTGTAGTAAGCAAGAACTAGCTGTATCTGATCTGTAATTGCCTTCATTGCTTAATCTTTGATGACTAAAATATTGGTAATTAGCTAGAAAGGCTTATCTTTTTTTAACAGGTGAAATTGTCATACTGTCCTCACTGTAAATGCTGCCCCTTCTTCCGGCCATTCATTTTTGAACTCTGTATCCAGTTTCTTTCATATTGATGCCCCACAACATAGCATACTCTATGCTCCCCACCTTTCATGTGCTTTTGACATTTAGAATAGTAGATGTGTTTTTTACCTTTGTGCTTTTTTTTTTTAAAGAAGCAGATTGGTGAGCGGTAATCTTAGGTAACTCTGAGTATATTCCATAACGTTCTGCTAGACCAGTCTAGACAAGTTGGTTGTGTTTCCCTGCCAGCAGATGTGGAGACAAGCATTCCAGAGGTTTCTTATGAAATCTTTCTTGCCATTAACAGCCATTATCCCAGGGGGCATACTTCAGTATTCCTCTTCGTCTCTCCGGGCCAGTCCAGGCACTGTAGGGTTGTCAACCTTCTCCAGCAGCTGAGGACTGAACTCACCAAGTCTTGCTGACAGCCATCCAGCTCCCCCTGGCTTCAGGGACTCAGTCGTTCAGTCCTCAGCAACTGGATAGGACGTGTGCTGACAGGCTCCTGGTCAGACGAAGAGGAAAGAAGTAGATTAATCAGGAAAAAAGACAAAGAATTAAACAACAGAAGGGGGCGCTAGTGAGCCCACGGAGGAATGGCTGGGTTTTCCGTGAGGCTCCGAGCCCTGATCATCTTATCCCCGAGCATATGCACCATAATGGTTGGTTTTGTGTTTGTTTTTTTTTAGTTCACCTCTTGTAAAAACATGTGGGGGAATTAGACTCAGGATGAGATCGCTAAAAATTTAGGCGATCATTGCCGTTGCAATCCTCTCTCTCGGGCAGAGTTGTACCGGTGGATCCGGAACGGCACCCAGCATGTCCTTGGTTTTGGCTGGCTGTTTAAAGGAGTGGAGAGTGGCAGCCGATGCATGTCGGTAACCTCATCACCGAGGCAAGGAACGGGACGGAAGACTTCAGCAGAGTCTGCAATGGATCAGTGGAGGTTGATCGCAGATCCGTCAGATGTGATCCCTTCATTTCTCTCCTATGATATGAAGCGCGGGAAGGTATGATCGTAGATCCATCCTGTGTAAGCCCTTCATTCTTTTTTATCCAGAGAGGCACCGCGAGAAGGTATGATCGATGATCGGATTCCTTGACAGATCTCCGATATTCGTATAGAAATGATGTGGGATACAGATCGAGCTGCTGAGTTCAATAATTGTGAAAGGGTCGGGGTGACCATGACCGCGTGGCAGTGACATGAGGCAGGGGAATGCTGGTGGCAGGGAGCACAACCTCCATTCCTGATGGTGTTAGCCAGTCTAGTCCTGGACCTCTGGGTTCCCTATCTCATTCAGCAGCTTGGAGACTGAGAAACTCCTCCTTTTTATGATGTCATCGATATATCTCTCCTGAATCCACCTCCTATGTTCAGTTACCTCAGTCTCCAAGCAGCTATATGGACTGGAGCCCGGAGGTCCGGGCTCACTTGAGAGTCAATTAAGTTTGGGATAGATAGATTCTAGATGTAAAGATCTCCATTTGGGGTACTTGTGAAAAAGCAGGTTAACTTGGGGTGCTGTGCCTTTAAGTTAACTGCAGGCTTCTTCCTCACTCCCCCCCCCCCCTCTCTACCGCAGCTGCCTTTATTTCAGGCAGGAACGGTGTCTGGTGCTTAAGGGGAATCCGGATCGGAAGCTGACTTGCTTCAGTGCCTTAACTGCAGTTAGTGGGGAGTGAGAGCCGGAGAAGAGCCCAGCCAGAGCCGCACAGAGGACTGCCTGTTAAAGCGCTGGCTGGCTCGGCCCGTGAGAGTTCATTCTGTGAGAGAGCAGAGTGAAGCGGTAAAGCGGCTGCCTGTCCTTTACACGATTTCCGGAGCCGCCGACAAGTTACTCTGGGGCACAGGGTACAGAGTGCTTGTTTCGGCGGGGCAAGAGGTAAGCCAGCATTAGTTAAGAGGATTGAGTGTGCAGTGCATTTTTGGCGTGAAGTCGCTGACGGCGGGCCTAGCCGCGTGGCAGGACCGCGTGTAATCGCGGCTGTTTGGTGCAGTCAGTTTACCTTTTAGGAGATCGCCGGAGCATCGCGAAGAGTTTTTAACAGCGTTTTGGGCAGAGGAGCCTTCACCTCCACTTCAGTTTAGTGTAAAAAAAAAAATAAAAAAAAATTGTTTGTTCTGCTGGGCTGCTAGGGCTCTTGGGGGAGTTTCAGTTCTGCGGCCTACCTTGGCTGCAAGTGAATTAGCTTGACCTGGCTTACCATGCCCTCTAGACCTCTCTGCCTAGTCTGTGGCTTAAAGAAGGGCTCAGCTTCAGGGGTTGTGTAAGTCCTGTGTAAGGGAGGCTGCATTGATGGAGCAGTCCAGGGACTGAAAAGGAGAAGTATCAGAGGCCGAGAAGGAGAAATCAGTGTCACTGCTTCTGGAGGAGCCTCAGGTGGACCCAGTGGCTGGGCCATCTTCGGCGCCGGACGCTCCTATCCCCCCCGGCTCTCTTTCCGAAGGAGTTGGCGGCTATTTTTTCACAGGATTTTGTCACACTTCTCCAGCGTACGGTGTTTGGTACTGCTCCGCAGCGGGCAGGGTCTGAGGTCTCAGGTGGTGTTAAGAGACCCGCTCTGACCATACAGGCCGAGGATCTTATCCGGGGGGGGCGAAGAGGTCTAGTCTAGAGGGTGTATCTGGGGAGGTTTCTGTAGCCTCGGACAGACCTTTGTCCGACGAAGAGGACCACGGTTTGGAGGTTGAAGAGGAGCTGGAAGAAGGGGAGCTTTCTGAGAAGGAAGATCAGGCTAGAGTGGTGTGGGTCTTCCGAAGGGACGAGCTTCCTTCACTGATAGCGGAGGCGTTAAAGGTCCTCAATATGCCGGCGCCAGGGACGGCGGAAGAGGATTAGCTAGAAGATCCCTTGCTGCAGGTTTTCAGAAGGAATCAAAGGGTATTCCCGGTGCATAGGGTGTTTTGGGAGATGATCCAAGAAGAGTGGAACGTGCCCGAAGCTCCCCTTAGGGGGGCCAGAGTTATTGGTCGGCTGTATCCCTTATTGGATCAGGATAAGGAAGTGTTTAAGTCACCCAAAGTGGATGCGGCCGTGTCGGCGGTCACCAAGAAAACTACCATCCCGGTAGAAGGTAGTGTGGCTCTTAGGGACACCCAGGACAGAAAGTTGGATGTTTTGTTGCGCTGAGTGTTTGATGTGAATGCCCTGTCTCTTCAGGCTGCTATTTGCAGAGCTTGGGTAGCTAGAGCCTGCCATCGCTGGTCGCAACGGGTACAAGCTAGTCAGGATTGTTCGGATTCTAGCGAAGGGGCTAAGTTAGTCTGGCACGGCCTACTTAGCTGACATTCATTATGATCTGATGTGTGGTCTGTCCAAAAGCATGGCGTCCGCAATGGCGGCACGGCGTTACTTGTGGCTGCGCAACTGGGCGGCGGATAGTTCTTCCAAGGCTCGATTGAGTAAGCTTCCCTTTAAAGGCCGCTTGTTCGGGGAAGATTTGGAAAAGCTCATCAAGGACTTAGGGGAAACTAAAGGGGGTAAGTTACCCGAGGACAAACCCAAGGCGAGCCGGTCGTTTACGCCTAGTAGGGGGCAACAACGCGATTTTTGCCGCTCGCGGTTCCAGAGGTTTGGTGCGAGCCAGAGAGGTGGTTTCCGGGGCTTTTGAGGAGTGGGACGGGGTTTCGGCCCTTCCTCTTCCGCGTCCTTCTCTAACAAAAAGCAGCAATGAGATAAGGGGACCCGGGCACCCTTACTGCCGATAAGGGGGAGGTTGCAGGAGTTTTATGCTGCCTGGGTCCGAGTAACATCAGATCAGTGGGTTCAGGAGGTTATCAGAGGGCTACGCACTGGAGTTTTTGAGACCGGTGTGAGAGGCCTTCGTGCAGTCCCCCGGCAAGTCGGTCGTCAAGTGCGGGAGACTGTCCAAAGGCTACTAGATCTCAGGGTGATAGTGCCTGTTCCACCAAACCAACGCGAGTCCGATCGATACTCCATTTATTTTGTGGTGCCGAAAAAAGATGGAGGAGTCCGGCCTATACTAGATCTCAAGGGAGTGAATCATTGCCTTCGGGTGTCGCACTTCCATATGGAGACGCTGTGGTCGGTTATAGTGGCGGTGCGAAGAGGGGAGTTTCTTCTTACTTCTCTAGATCTGTCCGAGGCCTATCTTCACATTCCCATCAGACCAGAGCATTGCAGGTTTCTCAGATTCGCAGTTCCCTTTGGGCACTTTCAGTTCCGAGCGCTACCTTTCGGCTTAGCAACGGCGCCACACACTTTCACCAAGGTCATGGTGGTGGTGGCGGCGGCTCTCCGGAAGGAGGGCATTCTGGTACATTATTTGGACGATTGGCTAATCCGAGCGAAGTCACGGTCCGAGAGTGAGACAGCTACTGCCTGCGTAGTGTCGTTTCTGGAGGAGCTAGGTTGGGTAGTCAATCTTGCAAAGAGCTAGCTGGTTCCCTCGCAGAGTCTAGAATATCTGGGAGCTCGCTTTGACACGGGGGTTGGCAAGGTATTCCTTACGGGGGAGTGAGCACTGGCCCTTCGAAAGTTAATAGTCCAGTTTTCCTCCGGCGCAAAGCCCCCTCGGCGTGGCATTATCTTCAGGTGTTAGGCACGATGGCAGCCTCCATAGAGACAGTTCCGTGGGCAAGGGCCCACATGCGACCGTTGCAGAGAGGGTTACTACGCCGCTGGTCGCACCAACGGGACCCGTTATCTCGAAAGTTGCGCTGCCCATCGGAGGTTCGACAGTCCCTTCGGTGGTGGTTGCGTCCAGGGTCATTGGAGAGGGGGAAGACGTTGGATGCTCCGAACTGGGTGTCGCTAATGACGGACGCCAGTCTTCTGGGCTGGGGAGCGCATTGTCAGGGCAGCTTTGCTCAGGGGAGCTGGGTCGACCAGGAGAAGACATGGTCAATCAACAGGCTAGAATTGAGAGCAGTGTACCTAGCTCTGCAGAGTTTTCAGCCGTTAGTCGCAGGTAGGGCGGTTCGAGTGTTCTCCGACAACGCCACGGCGGTGGCGTATGTCGTCAAGCAAGGGGGAACCTGCAGCGCTGCGCTGGAAATAAAGGCCGAAGCCCTGTGCGCATGGGCGGAGGCAGATCTACTGGATCTGTCGGCGGCACATATAGCGGGGGTGGACAGTGTGCAGGCCGATTTCCTCAGTCGAGTGAGGGTGGACCCAAGGGATTGGGTTCTCCATCCCGAGGTCTTCGAGATGGTGGTATGCCGGTGGGGCGTACCGGTCATGGATCTCATGGCGACCTTCACTTCGGCAAAGGCCAGCCGCTTTTTCAGCAGGAGAAGAGAAAGGATGTCAGAAGGATTAGACGCTCTCGTTCAGGAGTGGTCGGTGGGGCATCTGCTGTGTGTGTTTCCCCCGTGGATCCTGATAGGCAGAGTCCTGCAGCGAGTCGAAAGCTTCAAAGGACAGGTAATTCTGATAGCTCCAGACTAGCCTCGCAGACCTTGGTACGGGGACCTGATGCGCCTGGTGGTGGCAAAACCCTGGCGGCTTCCCGTTCGCCCGGATCTGCTGTCGCAAGGGCCTCTCTTCATGCCTCATGTGGATCGATTCTCTTACGGCTTGGCTCTTGAAAGGGCGCGGTTGAAATCCAGGGGCTATTCGGAGGCGGTCATAGCTACTCTATTGAGGGCCAAGAAGAGGTCCACCTCGCTAGCATACGTGCGTGTTTGGAGGGTTTTTGAAGCCTGGTGCGCGGGAAAAAAAGTGTGATGCGCTAAGGTCATCCATTCCTCAGATTTTGGACTTCCTGCAGGACGGTTTTGATAAAGGGCTGGCGGCAGCGTTGCTCCGCATGCAGGTGTCGGTGGCATCCTGTTACAGAGGCAAGGTAGGAGGGCAAGCGCTGGCGGGTCACTGTGACATCAAGCATTTTCTCCGGGCGGTGTCCTTAGCGCGGCCTCCTGCTAGTCCGATCGTTCCTAAGTGGCATCTGCCGTTCGTTCTAGATGCGTTGGAGCGTGCGCCCTTCGAGCCGTTGTCACAGGTGTCGCTCAAGGATCTTACACTCAAGGTGGTGTTTTTGGTGGCCATCTGTTCGGCGAGAAGAGTCTCGGAATTGCAAGCCCTCTCCTGCAGAGAGCCCTATCTATCGTTTTTTGCATCGAAGGTGGTTTTAAGAACGGTACTGGGATTTCTTCCTAAGGTGGTTTCGCCATTTCACGTGAATCAGGAGATTTCCCTGCTGGTCTTTTCTCAGGACTCTAAGGCGTTGGGGCCGAGAAAGTTGCATCTGCTAGATGTCCGTAGGGTGCTGAAAAAATATTTGCGGCGGACAGCCTGCTTCCGCAAGTCTGACAGACTTTTTGTTCTTTTCGCGGGGCCGAGAAAGGGTGAATCGGCATCCAAGGGGTCCATTGCTCGGTAGATAAAAGAGGCCATTGCGTCGGCTTACCTGCTGAAAGGTAAGGCTGTGCCGGAAGGGCTTAGGGCACATTACACTAAACGCGGCCCCTTTACCTTTTGAAGAGCACTGCAGAAGGGTCCTTGCCGCCCTCGCGTTCCCCCGAACAGCTGCTCACAGCATCGGGAGGACCGCGGGGTGCCAGAGAGCAGGAAAGACTGACCTGCACTTTCTCCTGTCAAAACGTTCTCCGGCTGTCCTCTTCACAGCGCTAGCAGGCAAATTCTCTGTGTGCGCTGACTTGCTCTCAGAGCCCCGGTTCCGCACCCCTTCAGCTGGGTTCGGCAACCAGCACTCTTCACAGCGTGAGCTGCTTTCTCCTGACCTCGTTCCCCTCTACCAGGCGAGGAGGGAGGGAGGAAGGGAGGGAAGGCCTCAGCAGCCTCTTAAAGAGACAGAACTCAATTCCCTCCAAAAAACAAAAAATAAAACCAAAGTTCCTTATTCTATACTATAAATAACTAATATCCCCAGAAAACCCTCTCTCTCTTCTTAATTGTTTCTCCAGTAAACCCGGAGCCCCCCAGGTTCACTGCTCCTCCAGCTGCTTGGAGACTGCAGTAACTGGAGTGAGGAGGCGAATCCCCAGAGGATATACCAGTCATGGGATAGGAGGGCAGTGTGCTATTGTGGATCAGGAACTGGTTAAAAGATAGAAAGCAGAGGGTAGGGCTAAATGACCAATTTTCCCAATGGAGAAAGGTGAATAGTGGTGTACCCCAGGGATCTGTGCTGGGTCCCCTGCTTTTTGACATATTCATAAATGACCTGGAAAGTGGAATAACGAGTGAGGCTATCAAATTTGCAGATGACACAAAACTATTTAAAAGTTGTTAAAACACATGATGATTGTGGAAAGTTGCAAGAGGATCTTGATAAATTGGAGGACTGGGCATCGAAATGGCAGATGAAATTTGATGTGGACACGTGCAAAGTTATGCACCTAGGGAAGAACAACCCAAATTATGGTTACACGATGCAAGGTTCCACATTAGGAACTATCACCCAGGAAAAAGATTTAGGCGTCATTGTGGATAACATGTTAAAACCCTCCGCCCAGTGTGCAGCGGCATCAAAGAGAGCAAATAGAATGCTATGTATCATAAGGAAAGGAATGGAAAATAAAACATAATGCCTTTGTATCATTCCATCGTGCGACCGCACCTTGAATATTGTGTGCAATTCTGGTCGCTGTATCTTAAAAAGGATATAGCGTTATTAGAAAAGGTTCAGAGAAGAGTCACCAAAATGGTAAGAACATAAGAACATAAGAAATGCCATACTGGGTCAGACCGAGGTCCATCAAGCCCAGTATCCTGTTTCCAACAGTGGCCAATCTAGGTCATACGTACCTAGCAGTTTCCCCAAAAGACACAGGTTCTGCAGTGCTTGTACTAGGTCAAGCATTGATATCCTGGGTCCCTTTTTAATAGTGGTTTATGGACCTTTCCTCCAGGAACTTGTCCAAACCGTTTTTAAACCCAGCTATACTAACAGCCCTTACTACATCCTCTGGTAACAGATTCCAGAGTTTGATTACACGTTGAGTGAAGAAATATTTTCTCTTATTTGTCTTAAATAGTTTACCCCGTAGCTTCATTACATGTCCCCTAGTCCTTCTATATTCTGATAGCGTAAACAATTGATCCACGTTTATCCGTTCCACTCCATTCATTAATTTATAGACCTCTATCATATCTCCCCTCAGCCGTCTCTTTTCCAGGTTAAAGAGCCCTAACCTTTTTAGCCTCTCTTCATAGGAGTAGCCTTCCATCCCCTTCACCAATTTGGCGGCTCTTCTCTGTACTTTTTTCTAATAACTCTATGTCCTTTTTAAGATACGGTGACCAGAATTGCACACAATACTCAAGGTGCGGTCGTACCATGGAGCGATACAGAGGCATTATAATATCCTTTGTTTTGTTCTCCATCCCTTTCCTTATGATACCTAGCATTCTATTTGCTTTCTTGGCCGCCGCTGCACACTGGGCGGAGGGTTTTAACATGTTATCCACGATGACTCCTAAATCTTTTTCCTGGGTGGTGGTTTCTAATGTGGAGCCTTGCATCGTGTAACTATAGTGTGGGTTGTTCTTTCCTAGGTGCATAACTTTTGCACTTGTCCACATTAAATTTCATCTGCTATTTGGATGCCCAGTCTTCCAATTTATCCAGATCCTCCTGCAGTTTTCCACAATCCTCTTGGGTTTTAACAACTTTAAACAGTTTTGTGTCATCTGCAAATTTGATAACCTCACTAGTTATTCCCTTTTCCAGGTCATTTATGAATATGTCAAAGTAGCGGACCCAGTACAGATCCCTGGGGTACTCCACTATTCACCTTTTTCCATTGGGAATATTGGCCATTTAGCCCTACCCTCTGCTTTCTATCTTTTAACCAGTTCCCGATACACAATAGTACACTGCCTCCTACCCCATGACTTTTTAGCTTTGCCAAAAGTCTCTGATGGGGGACCTTGTCAAAAGCTTTCTGAAAGTCCAGATACACTATATCAACCGACTCACCTTTGTCTACCTGTTTATGCACACCTTCAAAAAAACTGATCAGATTAGTAAGACAAGATCTTCCTTGTCTAAAGCCATGTTGGCTGTCTCCCATTAGGCCATGACTATCTACATGCTGTGTAATTTTGTTCTTTATGATGGTTTCTACCATTTTCCCTGGTACTGACGTCAGGCTCACCGGTCTGTAATTTCCCGGGTCACCCCTGGAACCCTTTTTAAAAATTGGTGTTATGTTGGCGACCCTCCAATCTTCAGGTATTACAGATGATTTTAATGAAAGTTCACAGATTACCAATAGCAGGTCTGCAATCTCATATTTCAGTTCTTTCAACACTCTGGGATGTATACCATCCGGTCCAGGTGATTTGCTACTATTCAGTTTATCAAATAGTTGTAATATATCTTCCCGGTGTAGCGATATTTCTCTCAATTCCTCTGCAGTATCACCTTTAAATACCACTTCAGTCTTGGGTAACATCCCTACATCTTCCTCAGTAAAGACCGAAGCAAAGAATTCATTTAGTCTCTCTGCTATAGCCTTGTCTCCTCTTACTGCCCCTTTTACCCCTCTATCATCTAATGGTCCAATTGACTCTCTCACAGGCCTTTTGCTACGAATGTACTTGAAAAAGTCTTTATTTCGTGTTTTTGCTTCTGTAGCAAGTTTCTTCTCAAATTCCCGCTTTGCCTGCCTTATCAATGCTTTGCATTTAACTTGCCAGTGCTTGTGCTGTTTCCAGTTTTCATCATTTGGCTCTTTTTTCCATTTCCTGAAGGTTGCTCTTTTGGCAGCAACAGCCTCTCTGACCTCACCTTTAAACCATGCTGGCAGTTTTTTGGACTTTCTTCCACTTTTCTTAATGCGTGGAATACAGCTGGTCTGGGCTTCGAGGATAGTATTTTTAAATAACACCCAAGCTTGCTGTAAGTCTTTAACCTTTGGAACCGCTCCTTTTAGTTTTTTCCGAACTATATTCCTCATTCTATCATAGTCTCCCTTTTGAAAGTTAAAAGGTAGTACTGTGGATTCCTTTACTATCTGTCCTCCACTGATTAAATCAAACATGATCATACTATGATCACTATTGCCAAGTGGTCCCAACACCCTTATTTCTTGCACCAGATCTGGCGTTCCACTAAGGACTAGGTCCAGTATGGCTTCCCCTCTGGTTGGTTCATGAATCAGCTGCTCCAAGAAGCAGTCATTTATTTCATCTAGAAACTTTATCTCTTTAGCTTGTCCTGCTGTGACACTGTCCCAGTCGATACCGGGGTAATTGAAATCACCCATTATTACTACTCTGTTGTGGCTTTTGTTAGCTTCCTTGATTTCTTTCAGCATTTCATCATCCATTTGTTCATTCTGGCCAGGCGGTCGATAGTATACTCCCACTGCCATCACCTTCCCCTTCATAAATGGAATTTCAATCCATAGAGATTCTACAGCAAATTTTGTTCCCTGCAAAACTTTAATCCTTTCTGACTCAATGCCCTCTCTAACATAGAGCGCAACCCCTCCACCAATTTGTTCAGCTCTATCATTACGATATAGTTTGTATCCAGGTATCACAGTGTCCCACTGGTTATCCTCCTTCCACCATGTCTCTGAGAGTGCAATCATATCTAACCTCTCATTTAGTGCTATATATTCTAATTCTCCCATCTTATTGTTTAGACTTCTAGCATTGGCATACAAGCATTTTAGAGACTGTATTTTATTAATATTAATCTGGCTATTGGTAGGCATGGGTAATTGGGAATCTTTATGCTCTGTCTGCTCCTTACTCAAGGGCATTTGGGCTACTATACTCCCTTTTGGAACCTCACTGCTTTTGGTAGTATCCTTCAAGGATACCTTTGTCCGAACCATGCGCTCTTGGGTGACTGTCGGCTTTCCCCTATTTTCTAGTTTAAAAGCTTCTCTATCTCTTTTTTAAAGGTTAATGCCAGCAGTCTGGTCCCATCCTGATTAAGGTGAAGCCCATCCCTTCGGAAGAGCCCCCCCTTTCCCCAGAATGTTCCCCAGTTCCTAACAAATCCAAAACCCTCATCCTTGCACCATTGTCTCATCCACGCATTGAGACTCCGGAGCTCTGCCTGTCTTTTGGGTCCTGCACGTGGAACAGGAAGCATTTCGGAGAACGCTATCCTGGAAGTTCTGGATTTCAACTTCCTACCTAAAAGCTTAAATTTAGCCTCCAGAACTTCCCTACCACATTTTCCTATGTCATTGGTACCAACATGTACCAAGACAGCAGACTCCCCCCCAGCACTATCTATGATCCTATCTAGGCGGTGCGTGAGATCTGCTACCTTCGCACCAGGCAGGCATGTTACCAGGCGATCCTCACGTCCACCAGCCACCCAGCTATCTACATTCCTAATGATTGAATCACCAACTATAACAGCTGTCCTGACCCTCCCCTCATGGGGACATGGCCCTGGAGAAACGTCCTCGGTGCGAGAGGGTTTTATACCACCTGGAGGACAGGTCCTAGTTACAGGATCACTTCCTGCCACACCAGGGTGATGCTCTCCTGTCACGTGACCTCTCTCCTCCTTGGCAACAGGGATGCTGCCAGACTGGAGGTGGGACTTCAGGACTATATCCCTGAAGGTCACGTCCATGTACTTCTCTGTCTTTCTTATGTCTTCCAGGTCTGCTACTCTAGCCTCTAGAGAGCGCAAGTGCACCTGAAGAAAAAGAACGGAAAAATGTTTTGTTTTGTTTTTTACAAGAAGAAAAGAACAAAGACCGGCGGTACCGGTAGAGCGTCGAAGAAGGCTGACGCGACACAAAAGAAATAAAGAAAAAATAAGGAAATTCTTCTGTGGTGACAGGAACACGACCTGCTGGCTCCACGGAAAAAGAAGAAGAACTGAGGAGAGACAGTTGGGAAAGGCGGGAAGGCGCTGTGGGATGCTCCCAAAGGCTTTCTGATTGGACGCTGGGGAGCGTTCCTGCGCAGGCTCCGTCGGTACCGACGAAACCCATATGTGAAGACTCATTCCTGCTTGTTCCTGGAGATCAGAGAAAAGGTTCACGGACAACCATGACTGGAATATAACTATACCACGCTATACTTTATTCAGAAAGGGCAGGGTAGGAAGAAGGGGAGGAGTTGGCAATATATGTAAAAAATATTAAAGCTATGGAAACATAGAGCTTAAAAAGGGAGAGAGGAAGCACTGTGAATTAAACTAGAATGAGGGAAAGAGAAATCTATTTGTATTGGCATGAAATACAGATCTCCCTCATAGAGAGAAGAAGTAGATGTTCTATGATGTCTAAAAGAGGTCGGCAGAACCGAGCTGCCAAGGTCAGTACCCTGTTTCCCTCTGATGCGGCTTCGGTGGCATCGACGTCTTCCAGGGCTGCTTCTTTCTCACTTGGATCTCAGGTAACTAAACATAAATCCAGCCGGTCCTCGAAGGGTAGATCTCCTTCTAAGCATCGAGATGCCTCTGGCGTTGCCATCGAGGATTCTGCACTGGCAAAATTACCCCAGCGGGAGGCTTCGGCCTCTAAAGCATCATCATCGGGGTTCCAGGATGATCTCGATGGTGTGGCCTCGACAGATCTCCTGGTGCCATGCTCTGGGGTACCGGTGGCTTCCACCGGTACAGACTTCCAGGAATTGGCGGCGTCAGTGGATCAGAGGATTCTGTCCATAGAACACAGTGTGGCGGCTTTCCTTGTGGCATCGACGCCCGGGGTACCGCAACAGACTACTCCGCCGGTACCGGCTCTAGCATCGCCATCGGTACCGATCCCGGTACCGGTGGCATCGGCATCGGTGTCCGCTATGCCGGTACTCTGTCCTCTAAAGCCCTCCGGTACCGATACCCCGGTACCGGTTATTCCCGATACCGATACCGGTCGGTACAGGTATCGGGCTTTGCAAGAGCATCCGGACAGACGATACTTCGATTCCTCTGAGGATTCTGAAGAATCGGTCGATGCAGTGATGCTTCTTCCACAGGAGGAGTCCTCTCCTAAACGAAGGATGTCTCCTCCAGAGGACTTGTCTTTTCAAGACTTTATCAGGGAGGTGGCTCGGGGCCTCTCTATCACAGTGACCCCTGAGACAGAGCCAAGGAGTTAGATATTTTACAATATCCTAAAACTCCTAAGGAGGCAGCTACCTTGCCTATTCATGAGATTCTGTATGATCTCATGTTGAGGATGTGGGAAGCACCTCTAACCACCTCTCCTCATTCTTGCAGGTTGGATACCATGTATCGTGTCCTTCCTTGTCCTGGTTTCCATAAAACTCAACTTCCTCACCACTCTATTGTGGTTGAGTGTGCAATGAGAAAGATTAGAAGTGCCAAAAGACATGCCTCTAATCCTCCAGGACGTGAATGTAGAACCCTGGATGCTTTTGGAAGAAGTTTTCCAAGCTTACATGCTTGCTGCGAGAATTAATTCTTATAGTCTTAACATGGGAATATTCTTAAAAGAAGTCACTGACCATTTGCAGACTTTAAGTCCTTTTATGTCTGAAGATAAAAGGCAGGACTTTCTCACTGGGCTCAAACATGCCCAAGATATCTCCAAATTCTCCAACCGTGCAGCTTTCGACTCCTTTGAATGCGTAAGCAGAGCCTCAGCTATTGCCATAGGTGCACGTAGGATTGTTTGGCTTCAAGCATCTGATTTGGAGATCTGGGTTCAACATGAATTGGGAAATAGCCCTTGTACAGGTGAGAACCTGTTTGGTAAGGATTGGCAAGCAAAAGCCAATTTGATCCCTACTCAGTCCCTGGAGTTTTTAGGGGTGTTGCTGGATACCACAAGGGCAAGGACCTATATCCCCCAGGCCCGTTGCCTTCGCTTGGTGCAGTTAGCTTCTCAAGCAGAGTTGAAGCCCCTCCTAACTGCTCGAGAGATATTACAGTTGCTAGGCCACATGGCATCCACCGTGCATGTGGTACCATATGCTCGCCTTCACATGAAGGCAGCTCAGTGGACTTTATCCACCCAGTGGACCCAGGCATTAGGCTGCCTGTCAGACAAAATAGCAAACACAAGTCGCCTCATTTTGTCCCTCCAGTGGTGGAAGTCCCCTCAAAACCTGTTGCTGGGGTCCCCCTTTCAGCAGTCTCTACCCCAAGCAACTCTTAAAACAGATGCTTCTCCAATGGGGTGGGGAGCTCATCTGCAAGACCTCTCCACCCAGGGCATCTGGTCCCCACAGGAGACTTGTCTACATATCGATCTCTTGGAACGCAGAGCAATCTTCCTTGCTCTGCGGGTTTTCCACACCCTGCTCAGCCACAAGACTGTCCGTGTGGATAAGGACTATCAGGTAGCCATGTTCTATGTGAACAAGCAGGGAGGAACTGGCTCTCTGTCACTTTGCAACGAAGCTTTGCGACTGTGGGCCCTTGCCAAAGAGCATCACATTCATCTTCTGGCAGTTTATCTTCCAGGCATTCAAAACTCTTGGGCAGACAGGCTCAGTCGAGATCTGCTTCCACACGAGTGGTCCCTACATATGGACCAGGTGTCCAAGATTTTTCAAATTTGGGGAGCCCCAGACATAGACATCTTTGCAAGTCCGTGGAATGCCAAACTTCCCTGGTTCTGTTCCAGAACTGTGGCTCAGGGATCTTAGGCAAGGGATGCTTTCCTCCTTCACTGGGGTCAAGACTTCCTGTATGCCTTTCCACCCATTCCCCTAATTCCCAAAACCCTGTTCAAGCTTCAGAGCGACAGAGGCCACATGATTCTCATAGCTCCACATTGGCCACGGCAAGTGTGGTACCCTCTGCTTCTACATCTCTCTCAAGCTCGCTCCCTGGAGTTAGGGTCTGCTCCTCTCTCAAGGGGACGGAAAGTTATGGCATCCCAATCCCCAGTCTCTGCATCTCAGGGCTTGTTTGCTGAAGGCCTAGTTCTCCAGGATCTTCATCTTTCTCAACAAGTGAAAGATGTTCTTTATGCTTCCAGAAAACCTTCCACTAGACGTTCTTATGCTTTCAAGTGGAAGAGGTTTACTATCTGGTGTTCTGGGAAGGGTCTTAACCCCCTTGCCATACCTCTGGAATCTTTGCTGGAGGATCTCCTCCATCTGTCTAATGCAGGCCTTAAGACAAATTCAGTAAGGGTCCATTTGAGTGCTATTGCAGCTTCCCTTAAGCCTCTAAATGGACAACCTATTTCTTCTCATCCTCTTGTAGCAAGATTCATGAGAGGCCTCCTTTTAACAAAGCCTTCCATTAGACCACCCCTGGTGGCATGGGACTTAAACTTGGTTCTTGGTCAGCTTATGAAGCCGCCTTTTGAACCTTTGGCTACCACCTCCTTGAAATACCTTTCTTGGAAGGTTATCTTTCTCATTGCAATCACATCAGCACATCGTATTAGTGAATTGCAAGCACTCGTAGCTAATCCACATTATACATGGTTCCATCATGACAAAGTGGTCCTTGGGACTAATCCACACTTTATGCCTAAGGTGGTCTCGCCTTTTCATCTCAACCAAGAGGTCTACCTACCTGTCTTTTTTTTCCAGGACCTCATGCATCAAGTGCAGAGAGGAATCGTCATACCCTGGACTGTAAAAGAGCTCTGGCTTTTTACTTACAGAGGACACAGCAACATAGAAAGTTTTCTCAACACTTTGTTGCCTTTGATCCTTCTCATTTGGGACTACCAGTCTCCAAGAGAACACTATCTAACTGGATTGCCCAGTGTATTTCTTTCGCCTATCAGAGCAAGAACCTTTCTCTGGAGGGCCATGTCACAGCTCACAGTGTGAGAGCCATGGCAGCCTCAATGGCTCATCTGAATTCTGTCTATTGATGACATCTATCGAGCAGCCACTTGGGCCTCGGTTCATACCTTCACAGCCCATTACTGCTTGGACAAGGACTCCCGCCGGGATGCCTTGTTTGGTCAGGCTGTTCTTAAACACCTGTTCCATACTTAATCAACTCCTTCCCACCATCCCTCATGGGATGCCAGAGATCCATGTGGGGAAGTGCAGCCCTCTCCCAGGGGGACACAACTTCGGGGATCTCTCCCTGGCATCTAAAGCTAGGGAGTCCCCATATGTGAAGACTCATTCCTGCTTGTTCCTGGAGATAGCACAGTTACTTACCTGTAACAGGTGATCTCTGGGAACAGCAGGAATAAGTCTTCACAACCCACCCACCTCCCCTAGGAGTTGTCTCTCTCTATCTCTCTTTCCTTTCCCTTTCTCTCTCTCTCTTTGTCTCAGCTCTAAAACTCAACTGAGGAGAGACAGTTGGGAAAGGTGGGAAGGCAGCACGCAGGCGCTGTGGGATGCTCCCAAAGGCTTTCTGATTAGACGGTTGGGGAGCGTTCCCGTGCAGGCTCTGTCGGTACCGACGAAAGCCATATGTGAAGACTTATTCCTGCTGATCTCCAGGAACAAGCAGGAATGAGTCTTCACATATGGGTACGTCGGTACCGACGGAGCCTGCGCGGGAACGCTCCCCAGCTTCCCAAAAAGGAAAGCTTTTGGGAGCATCCCACAGCGCCTACGCGCTGCCTTCCCGCCTTTCCTAACCAACTCTCCTCAGTTCTTCTTTTCCGCGGAGCCAGCAGGTCGAGCCCTGTCACCGCTGAAGAAGTTCTTTATTTTATTTTATTTCTTTGGTCGCGTGTCTGCCTTCCCCGACTCCGGACCGGTACCGCCGGTCTTTTCTTTCTTTCTTTAAAAAAAAAAAAAAAAAATCGATTTTTTCCTCACTTGGTGTATTTTTCTTCTTAAGGCCTCAGGGCCCACAAGAAAATTTCCCTCATGGAAAAACCAACCTCCGGGTTCAAAAAATGCACTAAGTGTAGCGGTACTATTTCTGTTACAGATACCCATGAATGGTGTCTTAAATGTTTGGGTCCTGAACACTCCATTCCGGATTGTCTGTCCTGCTCCCTAATGTCTAAACGGGGGTTACAGAACCGAGCAGCTAAGCTCCATGTGCTGTTTCCCGCTGAGGCACCGGCAGTAGCATCGACATCTTCCAGGTCGTCTTCTCCTGAAGGATCTCAGGTAACCAAACATAAACCTAGCAGGTCCTCGAAGGGTAGAGATCTCTCTAAGCATCGAGATGCCTCCGGGCTTGCCCTCGATCCTGCACCAGCCAAACAACCCTGGCGGGAAGCTCCGGCTTCCAAAGCTCCTCCTATGGGGTTACAGGTTGACATCGATGGCACGGCCTCGACCGATCACCTGTTAGAATGCTCTGGGGTACCGGCACAATCTACCGGTACCAACCTCCAGGCATTCATGGCGTCGATGGATCAGAATGTTCTGTCCATGCAGCAGGCTATTTCAGCCTTCATTCAAGCTGCGACGCCGGCGGTACCGCAACGAGCTCCGTTGTCGGTATCGGCTCCGGTACCGGCACCAGCGCCGATGCCGGTACCGTCTGCATTGACATCGACCAGGATACCGACTGCTGCGATTCCTTGTCCAGGGCTACTTCTCGGTACCGATCCGGTACCGGGGACGCCCGATGTCGATACCGCTCGATACGCGTATCGAGCGTTAAAAGAGCACCCTGACAGGCGATACTTCGATTCCTCTGATGATTCTGATACATCAGATGAGTCTCCTGAAGTATCCATAGCCCTTCCTGAGGAGCCGCCTTCTCCAAAAAGAAGAATGTCTCCTCCAGAGGACTTGTCCTTTCAAGACTTCATAAGAGAAGTAGCTAAAGGACTCTCTATTTCAGTAACCTCTGAATCAGAGCCTAGAGCAAAAAAATTAGATATTTTAGGATACTCTAGGGCTCCTAAAGAGGCAGTCACCTTACCAATTCATGAGATTCTTCATGAACACATGATTGATTTATGGGAGACTCCTCTCACTCTCCTCATTCTCGCAGGTTGGACACTATGTATCGTGTCCCTCCTTGTCCTGGGTTCCAGAAAACTCAGCTTCCTCACCATTCCATTGTGGTGCAGTCAGCTATGAAGAGGATAAAGAGTACAAAGAGACACTCTTCTGCTCCTCCAGGAAGAGAATGCAGGACCTTGGATGCTTTTTGTAGGAAAATCTTCCAGGCCAGTATGCTGCTTATTGCCAGAATCAACTCATATAGCCTTTATATGGGTATGTTTCTGAAAGACGTGGCAGAAAAGCTGCACACTTTCCTCCCTTTTATTCCAGAAGATAAAAGGGAAGAATTCCGCATGTGGCTTAAGCATACTCAAGAACATCTCCAAGTTTTCAAACAGGGCAGCCTTTGACTCCTTTGAAGGTGCCAGTAGAGGCTCAGGCATTGCCATAGCTGCTCGCAGAATTGCTTGGCTCCAGGCTTCTGATTTAGAGCCCTGGGTTCAAGATGGCTTAGGAAATCTGCCCTGTACAGGTGAAAATCTGTTTGGCAGAGAGTGGCAAATTAAAGCCACTCAAATGGATGCAGAGAATTCTGCTCTGGATAGACTTTCAAGGTCTACCTCCATTCCTGCCAAGAAAAAAGACTTTTAAAAAGTCTTTTTTTTCAAGAAGGGCAGGTTTCCTTCCACTTCTGGCCAACAATCCTCTACAGGTCGCTTTGCCACTAAGCGTCAGCAACCTAAGCAGGCCAGGCCTAAGTCTACAGGGGCTGCTGTAACCCAGCAGTCCCAACCCCCTCAGGGTTTTTGACTTGATGCTAGAGAACTTAGCCTTTCTGGCTTTAACATAGCCAGAACCTCTCACCATTCCAGGAAGGTTAGCTCTTTTTGCTCCCAGATGGGAGCAAATCACATCAGAGCAGTGGACCCTCTCCATCATAACAGAGGGCTACAAACTTCATTTCTCAGACCTTCCTCCCCACACCATGGTGAGACACTTCAATTCTCCCACATCTTTTCTCGACCTTTTAGGTCAGGAGATAACTACCCTTCTTGCCCAAGGGGCAATAGAAGAAGTTCCTCTTCTTCAACAAGGGTCAGGGTTCTACTCCCCCTATTTTCTCATTCCAAAGAAGACAGGGGGATTCAGACCCATTCTAGATCTCAGAGAATTGAACAAATTTCTATGCAAGGAGAAGTTCAGGATGCTTTCTCTGGGAACTCTCCTTCCATACCTTCAAAGTCAGGATTGGCTTTGTTCTCTAGATCTCAAGGATGCGTACACACATGTTCTCATCCATCCATCTCACAGAAAATTCCTACGTTTTCTTTTCCAGGGAAAGCATTACCAATACAGAGTCCTTCCTTTTGGTCTGGCCTCTGCTCCGAGAGTGTTCACCAAATGCATGGCAAATGTTGCTGCATTTCTGCGCACTCTGGGAATATTTGTCTTCCCATACCTGTACGACTGGCTCATCCGAGCTCCATCTCAGTCAGAAGCCCAGATTTCCATGGACCGCACAAGGCGCATTCTGCAGTATCTGGGACTGGTAGTAAACCTCTCAAAGTCCCAGCTCATCTCTACTCAGTCCCTGGAATTCATAGGGGCCTGGTTGGATACCACCACTGCAAGGGCCTACATTCCTCAGGCCCGTTGCCAACGTCTAATGCAGCTAGCCTCCCAGATTCAGTCAAAGAGTCACTTAACTGCCAGGGAGATGCTACAACTGCTAGGCCACATGGCTTCCACAGTACATGTGGTACCCTATGCTCGCCTACACATGAGAGCAGCTCAATGGACTTTGTCCACTCAGTGGACTCAAGGTTCAGGAGCTCTCTCAGACCAAATAGCAACCTCAAAACGTCTCTTTTGGTCTCTCCAATGGTGGATGTCCACTCAAAATCTGTTGCTGGGGTCCCCCTTCCAACAGTTGTTGCCCCAAGCAACCCTCACAACAGATGCCTCCCAAACAGGTTGGGGAGCTCATCTACAAGACCTCTCCACCCAAGGCACTTGGTCCCCACAGGAGACCTCTCTTCATATCAACCACTTGGAACATCGAGCAGTGTTTCTAGCTCTCAAGGTCTTTCATACCCTCCTCAGCTACAAGACAGGCCTTATTCATACGGACAATCAAGTAGCCATGTTTTACATAAGCAAGGAGGAACTGGCTCTCTGTTGCTTTGCAACGAAGCTCTAAGATTGTGGGCCTTCGCCAGACAGCATCAAATCCATCTCTTGGCAGTATATCTCCCAGGAATCCAAAACTCTTGGGCAGACAGACTCAGTCGAGTTCTGCTTCCACACGAATGGTCCCTGCACATGGATCAGGTACTCAGAATCTTTCAAGAATGGGGAACCCCGGACATAGACCTCTTTGCAAGTCCATGGAATGCCAAACTTCCCCGGTTCTGTTCCAGAATTCCGTGTCAGGGGGTTCAGGCCAAGGATGGGGTCAGGGCTTCCTATATGCCTTTCCACCCATTCCCTTGATTCCCAAGACTCTGTTCAAACTCCAGAGGGATCAAGGATCTATGATCCTCATAGCTCCACGCTGGCCACGCCAAGTGTGGTACCCTCTACTTCTGCATCTCTCCCAAGCTCCCTCCCTGGACTTGGGAGCTGCTCCAGACCTTCTGTCTCAGGAGGAAGGGACTTTGTGGCTCCCAAACCCCAAGTCCCTTCACCTCAGAGCTTGGTTACTGAAGGCCTAGACCTTCAAGACTTGAATCTTTTCTCAGCAGGTGAAGGATATCCTCCATGCTTCCAGGAAACCTTCCACCAGGCGTTCTTATGCTTTTAAGTGGAAAAGATTTTCCATTTGGTGTGCTGAAAAGGGTCTTAACCCTGTGGCAGTACCTTTAACTTCTTTGTTAGACTATCTCCTGCATCTCTCCAATGCAGGACTTAAGACAAATTCAGTAAGAGTCTATTTGAGTGCTATTGCAGCATCCCTTAAGCCCATCAATGGATAACCTATCTCTTCTCATCCTCTTATTTCAAGATTCATGAGAGGCCTAACTTTAACTAAACCTCCCATTAGGCCTCCTCCGGTGGCATGGGACTTAAATTTGGTTCTTGGTCAGCTTATGAAGCCACCTTTTGAACCCTTAGCCACTACCTCCTTGAAATTTCTTTCCTGGAAGGTTATTTTCCTCATTGCGGTCACTTCTGCTCGCCCGCATCAGTGAACTGCAGGCCTTAGTGTCTAATCCACCTTATACAAGGTTCCATCATGACAAGGTAGTCCTTAGGACAAATCCACACTTTATGCCTAAAGTGGTCTCACCTTTTCATCTTAATCAAGAGGTATATTTACCTGTCTTATTTCCAGCTCCTCAAGCATCCAGAGCATAGAGGAATCTTCATACTCTGGATTGTAAAAGAGCTCTTGCTTTTTACTTACATAGGACACAGCAATATAGAAAGTCTTCCCAGCTTTTTGTTGCTTTTGATCCTTCTTACTTGGGACTTCCAGTCTCTAAGAGAACACTGTCCAATTGGATTGCTCAGTGTATTTCTTTCGCCTACCAGAGTAAGAACCTTTCTCTGGAGAGCCATGTCACAGCTCTATGGCTCATCTAAATTCTGTGTCCGTCGAGCAGCCACCTGGGCCTCTGTTCATACCTTCACAGCCCATTACTGCTTGGACAAGGATTCCCGCCGGGATGCCTTGTTTGGTCAGGCTGTCCTCAGACACCTGTTCCATTCTTAAACAACTCCTGCCCTCCTTCCCTGGATGGATGCCTGAGATCCATAGGAGGACGCAGACCCCTTTTCAGGGTCTCATATCCTTGGGGATCTCCCAGGCATCTCAGCTAGGGAGTCCCCCATATGTGAAGACTCATTCCTGCTTGTTCCTGGAGATAGCACAGTTACTTACCTGTAACAGGTGATCTCTGGGAACAGCAGGAATAAGTCTTCACAACCCTCCCACCTCCCCTAGGAGTTGTATCTCTTTTCTATCTTTCCTCTCCTCTCTCTCTCTATTGTCTCAGCTTTAAACTCGAACTGAGGAGAGTTGGTTAGGAAAGGCGGGAAGGCAGCGCGCAGGCGCTGTGGGATGCTCCCAAAAGCTTTCCTTTTTGGGAAGCTTGGGGAGCGTTCCCGCACAGGCTCCCGTCGGTACTCACGTACCCATATGTGAAAACTTATTCCTGCTGTTCCCAGAGATCACCTGTTTACAGGTAAGTAACTGTGCTTTTACTGCTGCTAAATCCAAGTCAGCCTCTCCCATTAAAGCCTCAACATCTGGGATCTTATTTCCTGTGCTATGGGTATTTATACACACTGCTTTCCATATGTTGCCCCTTTTACCAATTTCCATTAAGGTATTTAATGTTTCACTTACCTTGGGGCTTTTTTTCACCCATCCCCAACGAATCTAGTTGAAAACCCTCTTAAGTAGGTTAGCCAGTCTGCTACTGAAGACACATCGATCCTTCTTGGACAGATGGACACCATCTCTGCTCTGCTACCCGTGGAACAGTATCCCATGGTCCAGGAAACGAAAGCGCACCCTGACACCATCCACGCAGCCATGCATTTATCTCCAGTATGTGAACTTCTCTGCGTTGGCCTTTATCCTCAACAGGGAGGATTGACGAGAACACCACCTGCGCCCCTATCTGCTTTACCCTCTGTCCCAGAGCAATGAGTCACTTTTGATATGCTCAGAGGGATACCTGGCAGTTTCATTTGTGCCGACATGGATGAGCAACACTGGGTAATTGTCCAGGGGGCTTGATGAGTCTCTGCAAACTCTCAGTAACATTTTGGATTTTGGCACCTGTCAGACGGCATACCTCTCTGGACATCAGGTATGGTCGGTAGATGAACGCCTCAGTACCCCCTTAGAGTGTAGCCAACCACCACTACTCTTCGCTTCCTTGGGGTCAGTGATTCTGCAACTTTGTGGTGCTCAAGCTCTGTTTTTTTCCCTTTTCCAGAGAGGCGCTTATCTAGTTCTGTTTGCCTCTGAAGAATGTATCCTGGCACACTGGTTCCTAAGGTGCTATTGGTGATGCTGGCAAGGAGGGGCGCTCTCGTAGGCTCTCAGGAGTGCTAGAGCCAGCCAACGAGGCGGTATCCTTTGGCTGAATGGTCTCCATATCGATTCTTCTGTTTGGTTCAGCAGGGATCGTAGTTTTCCTTTAGTCATGCTTGCTTCCTTTCTCACCTGACTGAGCAGCTGTGCTATCTCCCTCCGATGACTGTAAAAAAAAAAATAAATAAATAGCATCGCTCTTTTTAAATGGCTGTTAATCGTGTGGGGAACCAGGATGGCCATTTTAATGCCTGCTTCAGCTAACGAGTTTCTGTAAGTTAGAAGAGCCTTCCTCTTGCACGTCATTTCGGTGCTCACGTCTGGGGGAGGGGAAATGGATATAGTCTAGTATTTGTATGTCACATTCTTTGTTTTGCATGCCTCCTAGGATTATAGCCTCTTTTTCCTGATAGCGCAGTCGACGTACAATAAATGCCCGTGGTTCTTTTGATTTGGGTCCGAGACCTGGTCTGGTCTCAATGTGCTCTTTCTACTTCATAGGCTGGTCGGGGAAGCAGGTGAGCAGCATGTGTTGTATAAAACTTTGAGCATTCGGGAGTTCTGCGGTACCCCAAAGATCCGTAGATACTGCCATTAGTCTCGGTTTTCTTGAACCTCCTCTTTATTTTCCAGCCGTCTTGCAGCTTTCTGGAGTCTCTCAAGCTCCTTATCTCCCATTTTCCTCGCTGTCTTCTACTTGCCCAATTCTCTCCTCTGCCTCTGACATTCGGCAAGTTAATTCATTAAACAGCTTCTCAAATCTAGCTGAGACTGCTGAAATTATTTCCTCTTTAGAGGGTTGGATGGCCAGGAGCAGTTTCGCTACCTCGCTGGATGCAATTCCCCCCTCCTGTTCAGTGGGAACCAGTGTGCTTTTTGCTTCCATCTTAGGTGCTGGTGTCTCTCGCAGTGTTGGTGGCCTTTTTCTTGCCTCGCTTTTCGCACGGCACAAACAAGGTGTCCAGACAGGGTCTCAAGCCTCTGGGCATTCTGTGAACATAAGATCATAAGATATGCCATACTGGGTCAGACCAAGGTCCATCAAGCCCAGTATCCTGTTTCCAACAGTGGCCAATCTAGGTCATACGTACCTAGCAGTTTCCCCAAAAGACACAGGTTCCACAATGCTTGTACTGGGTCAAGCATTGATATCCTGGGTCCCTTCTTAATAATGGTTTATGGACCTTTCCTCCAGGAACTTGTCCAGAACCTTTTTTAAACCCAGCTACACTAACAGCCTTTACTACATCCTCGGGTAACAAATTCCAGAGTTTGATTACACGTTGAGTGAAAAAATATTTTCTTTTATTAGTCTTAAATAGTTTACCCTGTAGCTTCATTGCATGTCCCCTAGTCTTTCTATATTCTGATAACATAAACCCTCGATCTACGTTTTCCCGTTCCACTCCGTTCATTAATTTATAGACTTCTATCATATCTCCCCTCAGCCGTCTCTTTTCCAGGTTAGAGCCCTAACCTTTTTAGCCTTTCTTCATAGGAGTATCCTTCCATCCCTTTACCATTTTGGTGGCTCTTCTCTGAACCTTTTCTAATAACGCTATATCCTTTTTAAGATATGGCGACCAGAATTGCACACAGTATTCAAGGTGCGGTCCTCACCATGGAAACGATATAGAGGCATTATAATATCCTTTGTTTTATTTTCCATTCCCTTCCTTATGATACCTAACATTTCTATTTGCTCTCTTGGCCGCCACTGCACACTGGGCCGAGGGTTTTAACATGTTACTCCACAATGACGCCTAAATCTTTTTCCCGGTTTGGTGGTTCCTGAAGTGGAACCTTGCATCATGTAACCATAGTTTGGGTTGTTTTCCCTAGGTGCATAACTTTGCACTTGTCCACATTAAATTTCATCTGCCATTTTGATGCCCAGTCTTCCAATTTATCAAGATCCTCTTGCAATTGTCCACAATCCTCTTGGGTTTTAACAACTTTAAAATAGTTTTGTGTCATCTGCAAATTTGATAAGCTCGCTCGTTATTCCACTTTCCAGGTCATTTATGAATGTCAAAAAGCAGCGGACCCAGCACAGATCCCTGGGGTACACCAATATTCACCTTTTTCCATTGGGAGATTGGCGATTTAGCCCAACCCTCTGCTTTCTATCTTTTAACCAGTTCCTGATCCACAGTAGTACACTGCCTCCTATCCTGTGACTCTTTAGTTTTGCCAAAAGTCCTCTGATGAGGGACCTTGTCAAAGGCTTTCTGAAAGTCCAGATACACTATATTCACCGACTCACCTTTTTACAACTGTTTTTTCACTACTTCAAAAAAACATAACAGATTAGTAATACAAGATCTTCCTTGTATAAAGACATGTTGGCTGTCTCCCATTTTGTTGTGACTATCTAAATGCTGAGTAATTTTATTCTTTATGTTGGTTTCTAACATTTTTCCCAGTACTGACGTCAGGCTCACCGGTCTGTAGTTTTCCTGGATCACCCCTGGAACCCTTTTTAAAAATTGGCGTTACATTGGCGATCCTCCAATCTTCAGGTTTTAGAGATGATTTTAATGATAGTTCACAGATTACTAATAGCAGGTCTGCAATATCATATTTCAGTTCTTTCAACACCCTTGGATGTATACCATCCAGCCCAGGTGATTTGCTACTCTTCAATCTGTCTAATAGTTTGTAATATATCTTCCCGATGTATCGATATTTCCTTCAATTCTTCTGCACCTTTAAATACCACTTCAGTCATGGGTAACATCCCTACATCTTCCTCAGTAAAGACCGAAGCAAAGACTTCATTCAGTCTCTCCGCTATCGCCTTGTCGCCTCTTAGTGCCCCTTTAACTCCTCTATCATCTAATGGACCAACTGAATCTCTAACAGGTTTTTTGCTGTGAATCTACTTGAAAAAATCTTTATTTCGTGTTTTTGCTTCCGCAGCAAGCTGCTTCTCAAATTCTCCCTTTGCCTGCTTTATCAATGCTTTGCAGTTGACTTGCCAGTGCTTGTGCTGTTTCCAGGTTTCGTCGTTTTGCTTTTTTTTTCCATTTCCTGAAAGATGCTTTTTTGGCAACAGCCTCTGACCTCACCTTTAAACCATGCTAGCAGGTTTTTTAATTTCCTTCCACTTTTCTTAAAGCGTGGAATAAAGCTGGCTTGGGCTTCCAAGATAGTATTTTTCAACAACACCCAAGCTTGATGTGTCTTTTAATCTTTGCAACTGCTCCTTTTAGTTTTTTCTTAACTGTTTTCCTCATTTATCATAGTCTCCCTTTCGAAAGTTAAAAGGTAGTACATGTGGATTATCCTTACTATCCCTCCTCTACTAATTAAATCAAAGGCGATAATGCTATGATCACTATTGCCAAGTGGCCCCAACACCCTTATCTCTTGCACTACATCTGGTGTTCCACTAAGGACTAGGTCTAATATTGCTTCCCCTCGTGGTCGGTTTCATGAACCAGCTGCTCCAAGAAGCAGTCTTTTATTTCATCTGGGAACTTTATCTCCCTAGCATGTCCCTGCCGTGACACTGACCCAGTCGATACCGGGGTAATTGAAATCACCCATTATTATTACTGCGCTGTAACTTTTGTTAGCTTCCTTGATTTCTTTGAGCATTTCATCATCCATTTGTTTCATTCTGGCCAGGCGGTCGATAGTATACCCCCACTGCCATCGCCTTCCCCTTTTTACATGGAATTTCAATCCATAGAGATTCTACAGCAAATTTTGTTTCCTGCAAAACTTTAATCCTTTCTGACTCAATGCCCTCTCTAACATAGAGAGCAACCCCTCCACCAATTTGATCAGCTCTATCATTATGATATAGTTTGTAACCAGGTATCACAGTGTCCCACTGGTTGGTCCTGCTTCCACCATGTGTCTGATATTCCAATCATATCTAACCTCTCGTTTAGTGCTATATATTCTAACTCTCCCATCTTTGTTTTTTAGACTTCTAGCATTTGCATACAAGCATTTTAGAGACTGTATTTTATCATATTAATTTGGCTATTTGGTAGACATGGGTAATTTGGGATCATTAAGCTCTGTCTGCTCCATACTCGAGGGCATTTGGGCTACTTTACTCTTTTTTTGGAACCTCTCTGCTTTTGGGTAGTATCCTTTAAGGATACATTCTTCCGAACCATCCGCTCTTGGGCAACTGTCGGCTTTCCCCCTATTATCTAGTTTAAAAGCTGCTCTATCTCCTTTTTAAAGGTTAATGCTAGCAGCCTGGTTCCATGCCGGTTAAGTTGAAGCCCATCCCTTCGGAAGAGCCCCTCCTTTCCCCAGAATGTTCCCCAGTTCCTAACAAATCCGAAACCCTCATCTCTGCACCATCGTCTCATCCACGCATTGAGACTCCGGAGCTCTGCCTGCCTTTTGGGTCCTGCACGTGGAACGGAAGCATTTCGGAGAACGGGAGGGAGGAGTAGCCTAGTGGTTGGGACAAGGTACTTCAGGCCGGAAGGTCGGGGTTTCAAATCCCACTAGAGGACAGCAACCTTGGGCCGGAAGGACTGGGGTTTCTAGTCCCACAGAGATGGTCCTTGTGGTCTTGGGCAAGCCACTTAACCCCTCCATTTGCCCATGTTTCCCTGTGAATTATTAGTGTATGTGTCTCATATCCCCGCGTGTTTAAATGTATCCCCCCACTTGTGTTGGTGACCGCTTTGATTGAAGGATAAGGCGGTATACAAAAACTGTCTAAATAAAAAATAAATAAATTAAAATAAAAGAGGGCTGCTACACAGTACCCTGTCCTGTGCTGCTGAGGTAAGCTATATTCTGTTTTGATTTAAATTATAGCTCTTTGCTGCTGCTAGGCTCTATCTTATTATGAAATTTAAACTACAAGCTCTCTGCTGGGTTCTAAATTTAACCAGAAAGCTCTCTTCTGTGTTTTAAATTTAAACTAAAAGTACTTTGCTGATGCTAGGCCCTGAGTGACTATTAAATTTAAACTACAGTTCTCTGCTGGGTATGAAATGTAACCAGAAAGGTCTCGTCTGTGTGTTAAATTTAAACTTAAACTGCTGCTACTAGGCCCTGACTGATTTAACAAAAAATAGTGGGTTCACAGATTAATTAGTTTTAATAGAAAAAAATTCCTTTCAGAAAATTCCCAGAAGTATATACTCACAATTGCAGATCTCTCTCCAGAAGTAACAGTCCCCTTTTCTAGTCCTTCAAGGCACTCTTGAGTTCTCCAGTCCTCACAGGGGTGTGAGTGGATTGTTTTTTATAGTCTACTGCCCTGAGCTGTGCGCAGAAACGCCTGATCACATAGGAGCCGGAACCGTAAGCCAAAGATTCTAATGTTTTATAAAGATAAATATTTATATATTTTTTTTAAACTAGAGAGGATGAGAAGTGGGAGAAAGGAACATACATAATTACCTCCTTCAGGGACTAAAATGCCTAGTTATGACCCTGAGATCGAGTACTCAGGCAGAGAGGACTAGATTCATAATCATAGGAGTGGAGGAGTGGGCCTAGTGGTTGGGCAAGGTACCTTCAGGCCAGAAGGTCGGGGGTTCAAATCCCACAAGAGGACAGCAACCTTGGGCCGGAAGGACTGGGGTTTCTAGTCCCACAGGTGCTCCTTGTGGTCTTGGGCAAGCCACTTAACGCTCTATAGCCCATGTTCCCTGTAAAATAGTTATCTCCAAGTTATAATGCCCTGTTCAATGTAATTTCAGTTTGTTCATTGTAAACTGCACTGATGCAGAATAGCGCGGTATATAAGAGAATGTAAATAAATAAAATAAATAAATAGCAGCATTTCTCTCTTAATGTTACAATCCCTGATATGGGTCTTAAGATAGTTCATAAAACCTGATGGGCCATATCATTGTGCCCATCTCCAGCAGTGAACAATGACAACTTCTTTTTCTTTACTATAGTTTCCTTTTCCCTTTCTATAGGCGAAGGAGAAAGATATTCAGCCAAATTCAAGGTTTCAGAAAAAGAAATTAAGCTGGTGGAAACTTGAAAACAGAAATAAACCAGCAGAAAGTACAAGTATACCAACACTTACAGTAAGTAGCAAACCCTGTATTTGCATAGGAAGTAATATTTCAAGAGTTTTGTTTACTTTTTGTTAATAGCATAATAATCATTAAGTTTTTGATTTATTAATCATCTTAAAATGCACATTTTTTTTGTGACTAGGACATTGGGGTGGCATAATTTAGTTAGCTAATGAGATGGGAAGAAAAGATTAGCAACCATACACATACAATTGGCCAAGTTTAACTGCCCTGTACTCATTCCAAATTCTTGCCTAAGGTGGTTTACATGAGGCATGGTCATTATTTTAAAAGACTATTTTGGAAGCTCAGATAAAATATATTCCACATGTTAAAGTCAAAAGATGGCCAGACAATGTCTAGCATGGTTTAATGGTGAGGTAGATGAAGTGGTAAAAGCTTAAAGAGCAGGCATCTTTCAGAATATGGAAAACTGTAGTGGTAAAAGCTCAAAGAGCAGGCATCTTTCAGAATATGGAAAACTCGCAAGCACTGGAGATTTAGATATGAAACAGTAATAAGGCAGGCCAAGAAATACTTTGAAAATAATTTTGCTGTACAAGCAAGAACAAATACAAAAAACTTGTATGTATATCAAAAGGCCTTGAGGGAATCAGTTGGACCTCTAAACGTCCATAGTAACATAGTAAATGGCGACAGATAAAGACCAGTATGGTCCATCTAGTTTGCCATCTTACTGGGCAGGAGTAGGTGCACCTGCCGCTCTGTGCAGACCACCCCTCCCCATGTCTTTGTTTTAGGGGTGAACCCACCGCTCCGTGTAGGACACCCCTGTTTGTTGAGAAATTAGATAGTTAACTTTATTTTGATTTAATCCTGTTGCTGTAAAGGGAACCACTGTGTCTGTCCCATGACATTTTTAATTCTGTCACTGTATTTGCCCCCACCACTTCCATCGGGAGGGCATCCCAAGCATCCACCATCCTTTCAGTGAAAAAGTATTTCCTGATATTGCCTTTCAATTTACCCCCTTCCAGCTTCATGTTATGCCGTCTAGTTCCTTAGAGTGTCTCCAGTCCAGTCTCTCTCCACTGGGTTGTGCCCCCTTCCAGCAGCATGTAGACTGAGCACATTATCTTTTTGATGACCCTGGGGTATAAGTAGACCTGGCACCTCCCACCATCTCCAGTTTTTGTGCTCAGCCTTCTAGCAGCTGGAAGGGGTGCAGCAAGCCAGGGATCTGGCTTACTGGAGAGACTAGGATTAGTTAAGGCTTTGGGGTTCCTGTTTTTTTCTTTTCTTTAATTTAGTCAACTCGGTTAATCTAGCTAATTTAGTTATTTAATTTTCCTTTGCTTCTTGGCCTTTTGGAGACTCGCCCAACCCCCCCCCCCCCCCCCCCCCCCCTGTTGTTCGGTTCAGGGGTGTTGCGGAAAGGAGTCTTACAGCCGAGGATTGCCTGGGGAAAAGTAGAAGGCGCATCTGCTTTTTTGCCGCCGGCGGAGCCAAGAAGAGGAAGCTGTTCTGTCCTTTCCCACCTCGCTGCCGAAGCCCTTAAGGTGGTTGAGCGTGTGGGTGGGAGGACGAGGAGATTGCCTGGCATCGTCAGCGCTGCTCTTCCTGGCTGTGGGAGGTGGCAACGAACAGCGAGAGGAATCGGGCCCGGGGAGGAGCAAAGAAGAGTGCCAGTGAGCGGAGGCACCTAGCTGGAGCTGTTCCCCAGTTCGCCGACCAAGTGGTGTTCCGAGGCCGGTATCGGCTTTGAGAAGGGCAGCGGTAGTCTTGATCACAATTGGAGAGGAAAGAAGGGTGAAGTAATTTGTTTCCTTAGTTGATTTGCCAAAAAAAAAACAAAATTTAAAAGGAGTAGTTTTGGTATCTTTTTTTTCTTTTGCCTTAGCGGTTTCACCGGCTATAGGCCATGATTATGCTGGCTAGGCCCCAGTGCTTGCTCTGCTGGACCCACTGGGGGGCGGTCTCTGAGGCAAACGTTTGCAGAGGCTGTGCCGCAGAGGCAGCCTCCTTGGAACTGGGGATCCAGGCAGGTACAGTACAGGACCCGCCACCTTCCACCTCACAGGATTCGGGTACTCTTTCGGAGTCTTTAGTCCGGCCCGAGTCTCCCCAAGCTTTGGCTCTGGATCAGTCCGCCCTGCCGCCGCCTCAACCGGGTCACTCCACCTCCTTGCCTGGTTTGAAGGGTGAGGATGGGGGGGAACTTTCCCCGGAGTTCGTCTTGCTGCTCCATAAGACGTTTTGCTTTCGTCAGCAAGGACGGCAGGGACAGGGAGCAGCGGAGATAGTGGCGAAGCCTCGGCAGTCTGACGCTAGGGAGCAGGAGGAGGTAGGCGCCTCTCCTCCTAAACAGGCGCGGCTGGCACAGGATGAGGTTCTCCGCTCCCCTCGGTTGGAACCCTTGGAGGGGGTCCTTTCATACAGGGAGGTGGGGGACGAAGAATAACTCAAAAGGCGAAATTCCCGAGGAACAGGCCAAAATTGTTCGTGTTTTCCGCCGGGAGGAGTTACTGGCTTTGATCAGGGACACACTGAAGGTGCTGAACGTGACGGCCGGAGTCCCAGTGGAGGAAGAGGCGCTTGAGGACCCATTGATTCAAGCAGTCAGGAAGTCGCAAAGGGGTTTCTCGGTGCATTGAGTGGTGCGGCAGATGATCCAGGAAGAGTGGGATCAGCCGGAATCCACATTGAGGGGAGTACAGTCTATGTTTAGGCTGCACCCTTTACCGGAGGGCGAGAAGGAGTTGCGCCGCTCGCCTAGAGTGGACGCTGTGGTGTCAGCGGTCACTGAGAAGACTACTATTCTGGTGGAAGGCAGCGCCTCTCTTAAGGACTCCCAGGATAGGAAGTTGGACACCCTGTTGATGCAGGCCTTTGATGTTAGTGCCTTGGCCCTACAGGCCTCGGTCTGTGGGGCTTGGGTGGCTCGAGCCTGCTTGCGCTGGTCCCAACAGATTCAGCTGGCGGGGGAACCCTCCAGTGAAGGACCTGGGGAGGCAGCGAGAATTGAGTTGGGCGCAGCGTACCTAGCTGACAGTACGATCTCATCAGAAGTCTAGCAAAAAATATGGCTTTGGTGGCAGCCCATTGCTACCTCTCTGGCTCCGCAATTGGGCGGCCGACAGTTCTTCTAAGGCCCGGCTCAGCAGGCTTCCCTTTTAAGGGTAAGCTGCTCTTTGGGGAAGACCTGGATAAGCTGGTAAAGAACCTGAGGGAGTCTGACTCCTGAAAGATAGGCCAAAGAGGAAGTGGAGGCGCTGATGCTATGGGCCGAAGCCCATCTAGTGGCCTTGTCGGCACAACATGTGGCAGGATTCAAAAACGTAACGGCAGACTACTTAAGCTGTCACAGAGTGGATCATGGAGAGTGACAGCTTTCTCATGAGGTGTAACAGAGTATTGTGCACAAATGGGGGCCTCCCATCATGGATCTGATGGCGACTTGGGAGTCGGCCAAGGCGTGCCGGTTCTTCAGCCGAAGAAAGGAGAGGATGTCGGAAGGCTTGGATGCTCTAGTTCAAAGGTGGCCGGCCGACCGGTCTCTTGTATGTGTTTCCTCCGTGGGTGCTCATAGGCAGGATCATTCAATGGATAGAGGCTCACCCAGGGCTGGTGGTCCTTATTGCCCCGGACTGGCCTTGCCGTCTGTGGTATGCCGATCTCATGCGCCTATTGACCGATCGGCCGTGGCGCCTGCCAGTGAGGGACAATTTCCTGGTCCAGGGTCCAGTGCACATGCCGCAGATGGATCGGTTTCTCGCTTACGGCCTGGCTATTGAGAGGGCTCAGCTCTGAAAGTGAGGTTACTCAGGAGCAGTGCTTTCCACTCTGCTAAGTTCCCGTAAGCGCTCGACCTGTCTTTTTCCTATGTGAGGGTCTGGCGTATATTTGAAGGCTGGTGTGTGGAGAAGTGGAAGAAGGCCCTTACAGTGTCGGTCCCAGAAGTTCTAGATTTCTTGCAGTCAGGTTTCGAGAGAGGTCTTGCAGCCAGCTCTTTGAGAGTTCAATTGGCGGCTATTTCCTTTTATAGAGGCAAGATCCAGGGCAAGTCCTTAGGTGAGCATGCGGACGTAGGAAGGTTTATGAATGCGGTGCGGTGGCTTCGACCTCGAAAGAGATTGCTGATCCCTCCTTGGGATCTCAACCTCGTGTTAGATTCCCTGACCACCGAGCACTTTGAGCCGATGCAGCAGGTGTCTCTCAAAGACCTTACTCTTAAGACATTTTTTCTGGTGGCCATCTGTTCGGCCAGGTGTATCTTGGAGTTGCAGGCTTTGTCCTGCCGCCCTCCTTTTCTTGCATTTTCCAAAGAAAGGGTGGTTCTCCGGACGGTTTCGTCTTTTTTGCCCAAGGTAATCTCGACATTCCATGTGAATCAGTTTCCCTTCCGTCCTTCTCCGGGTCTCGGAGGGGGGACGATGTACGCTGGAGTCATTTAGACGTGCGCAGAGCCCTGAAGCATTACCTGTTTCGCAAGTCAGAGCGATTGTTCTGTTCGAGCTGCGTAAAGGTGAGGCGGCAGCTAAGGCTTCGATTTCCAGATGGATCAGAGAGGCCATTGCTTCGGCTTATATTTGGAAGGGAAGGCAGGTCCCGGTTAGGCTTTGGGCTCATTCCACTCGAGCCCAGGCAGCCTTGTGGGTGGAATTTAGTTTGGTTCCGCCACCGGACATCTGCAGAGCAGCTGCCTGGTCGTCCTGCACACCTGTGCCAAGCATTATCGGTTGGACGTCCAGGCCGCGGAAGAAGCGATGTTTGGAGGAGCGGTTCTTCGGTCCGGTCTTGCTGGGCCTGCCCAAATTTGAACTGCTCTGGTACATCCCAGTGGAGAGGGACTGGACTGGAGAGATGCTAAGGAAAGAATAATTAGACCTTACCTGCTAATTAGTGTTCCTGAAGGAACTCCAGTCCAGTCCCTGATCCCGCCCAGGTTTGGTTTGTCCTTTTACAGGCATTGCTGGCCCGAAGCGCTAAGCAAACATAAGAGTCGTAGGACTCTCCGCTGAGGCTCTCGATGGTGAGGCGAGTTGGACGGTTCAGATGCCTCGACAAGAGTTTGCCGGTTTCAGGTAAGCTGCTGCCTCCGGGGAAGGTGGGAAGTGCTCCTGGGGGAGGGTGGCGCCGGTGGTTTTGAGTTTGTTTAGTTATGGTTCAGTATTAAATTTATTTACTCGTCTCTCCGTTAAGTCTGTTTTGCCAATAGGTTACTGGAGCTGGTGGGAGGTGCTAGGTCTACTTATACCCCAGGGTCATCAAAAAGATGACGTGCGCAGTCTACATGCTGCTGGAAGGGGGACACAACCCAGTGGAGAGGGACTGGACTAGAGTTCCTTCAGGAATGCTAATTAGCAGGTAAGGTCTAATTATTCTTTTTACAGCTTCCCCGTCTTTGGAAGAGGTTGGTTTGTTGTTTCTCTTTAAGTATTTAAAGATCTGAATCATATTTCCCCTATCCCTCCTCTCCTCCAGAGTGTATTATTTAGGTCTTCAAGTCTCTTCACATAAGACTTCTGATGCAGGCTCCAAATCATTTTGGTCACCTTCCTCTGAAGTTTCCTGTCTTTTTAGATCCTTTGCAAGATATGGTCTCCAAAACTGAAAACAGTATTCCAAGTGAGGCCTCACCAGTGACTTATACAGTGGCATTAGTACCTCTTCCTTTCTGCTGGTAATTCCTCTTTGTATGCAACCCAACATCTTGACTTCTGCCACTGCATTGTCACACTGTTTTGCCACCTTGAGATCCTCAGAAATAATCATACCAAGGTACTTCTCCTGGTCCGTTCACACCAACCTCTCGCCCCCTATCGCATACATTTCCCTTGGATTTCTGCTTCCCAAGTGCATGACACTGCACTTCTTCGCATTAAATCTTAACTGCCAAGCATTAGACCATTCTTCCAGCTTTTGTATTTCTTTCCTTATGTTATCCACTCCCTCAGGGGAGTCCACTCTATTGCAAATTTTTGTGTCATCTGCAAAAAGACAGACTTTTCCTTTCAGTCCTACAGCAATATCGCTCACAAATACATTGAACAGGACCGAACCCTGGGGCACCCTGCTAATCACCCTCCTTTTAAACCATTTACCATCACCTTCTGTCATCTGTCAGTCAACCAATTTCTGATCCAGTTCACCACCTTGAGACCCATTCCCAAACTACTGAGTTTATTGATAAGCCTCCTGTGAGGAACAGTATCAAAGGCTTTGCTGAAATCCATCGCATGCCCTGATTGAGTTCTTTGACTGGGTGACCAGAGAACTAGATCGGATTTGTTTGGCAAGATAGTCCTTTCGTAAAACCATGTTGCCTCGGATCATGCAACCTGTTGGTTTTGAGAGAGTCCAATATTCGCTCTTTCAGGAGCGCCTCCATTACTTTTCCCGCCACCGAAGTAAGGCTCACGGGCCTGTAGTTTGTCACTTCTTCCCTGTCACCACTTTTGTGAAGAGGTACCACATCAGCCCTTCTCCAGTCCTGAGGAACGTCTCTTGTTTCCAAGGATCTGTTGAAAACATCCTTTAACGGCCGTGCAAGAACCTCTCTGAGATCTTTCAGTATCCTGGGATGTATCCCATCCGGTCCCAAGGCCTTGTCCACTTTCAGTTTTGCAAGTTGTTCTAATGCATCTTCTGTGAATGTTGTGATATCTACTTCATTCCCATTTTTATATTTAGGAGTCACAGGTGGTCCGTCTCCAGGATTTTCTTTAGTAAAAACAGAGCAGAAGTATTTGTTTAGCAATTTTTCTTTTTCAATGTCACTTAACACGAGTCCATTCCCAGCACTTCTGAGTCCTGAAATTCCATCTCTGATTTTCCTCCTCTCCCGAATATACCTGAAGAAAGTTTTGTTGCCACACTTCACATCTTTAGCCGGTTTTTCCTCTTCCTTTGATTTTGCTTTCCTTATTTCTCTTTTTGTCTCTCTTAGTTTGATCCTGTATTCATTTCTGTGTTCTTCTGTTTGCAAGCTTTTGACTTTTGTGAAAGCTGTGTTTTTTGCCTTTATTTGAGCAGCCACTTCTTTGGAGAACCAAATAGGTTTACTTCTCTTGTTTTTATTTACTTTCCTTACATATTTATCTGTTGCCCCTTTTATTGCTACCTTTAGTTTAGCCCATTGCAATTCCACTTCTCTTATCCCCTCCCACCCTTCTAACTCCTCCTTCAGGTACTTGGCCATTTTACTGAAGTCAGTGTTTTTGAAGTTTAGGACTTTGAGCTTGCTATGATTGGACTGCACCTTGTCTTATCTCCAGGAACAAGCAGGAATGAGTCTTCATATATGGGTACATCGGTACCGACGGAGCCTGCGCGGGAACGCTCCCCAGCTTCCCAAAAAGGAAAGCTTTTGGGAGCATCCCACAGCGCCTGCGCGCTGCCTTCCCGCCTTTCCTAACCAACTCTCCTCAGTTCTTCTTTGCCGCGGAGCCAGCAGGTCAAGCCCTGTCACCGCTGAAGAAGTTCTTTATTTTATTTTATTTCTTTGGTCGCGTGTCTGCCTTCCCCGACTCTGGACCGGTACCGCCGGTCTTTTCTTTCTTTCTTTTAAAAAGAAAATCAATATTTTTCCTCACTTGGTGTATTTTTCTTCTTAGGCCTCAGGGCCCACAAGAAAATTTCCCTCATGGAAAAACCAGCCTCCGGGTTCAAAAAATGCACTAAGTGTAGCGGTACTATTTCTGTTACAGATACCCATGAATGGTGTCTTAAATGTTTGGGTCCTGAACACTCCATTCCGGATTGTCCGTCCTGCTCTCTTATGTCTAAACGGGGGTTACAGAACCGGAGCAGCCAAGCTCCATGTGCTGTTTCCCGCTGATGCACCGTCGGTAGCATCGACATCTTCCAGGTCTTCTTCTCCTGATGGATCTCAGGTAACCAAACATAAACCTAGCAGGTCCTCGAAGGGTAGATCTCCCTCTAAGCATCGAGATGCCTCCGGGCTTGCCCTCGAGGATCCTGCGCCAGCAAAACAACCCCTGCGGGATGCTCCGGCTTCCAAAGCTCCTCCTATGGGGTTACAGGTTTATTTTATTTAATTTATTTATTTAACATTTGCTTCTATACCGCGCTATGAAAATCAGCGCGGTGTACATCAAAACAAGCATACTACAATGTATACAAACAAACATGACATCGATGGCACGGCCTCGACCGATCACCTGTTAGAATGCTCTGTGGTACCGGCACAATCTCCCGGTACGACTTCCAGGCATTCATGGCGTCAATGGATCACAATGTTCTGTCCATGCAGCAGGCGATTACGGCCTTCATTCAAGCTGCGACGCCGCTGGTACCGAAACAAACTCAGTTCTCGGTATTGGCTCCGGTACCGGCACCAGCACCGCTACCGGTACCGACTGCATCGACATCGACCAGGATACCGGCTGCAGCGGTTCCTTGTCCAGGGTGCTTACCGGTACCGATCCGGTACCGGGGACGCCCGATGTCGATACTGCTCGATACGCGTATCGAGCGTTGGAAGAGCACCCTGACAGGCGATACTTCGATTCCTCTGATGATTCTGATACATCAGACGAGTCTCCTGAAGTATCCATAGCCCTTCCTGAAGAGCCTTCTTCTCCAAAAAGAAGAATGTCTCCTCCAGAAGACTTGTCCTTTCAAGACTTCATAAGAGAAGTAGCTAAAGGACTTTCTATTCAGTAACTTCTGAATCAGAGCTAGAGCTAAAAAAATTGGATATTTTAGGCTATTCTAGAGCTCCTAAAGAGGCAGTCACCTTACCAATTCATGAGATTCTCTATGAACACATGATTGATCTATGGGGAGACACCTCTCGCTCTCTCTCCTCATTCTCGTAGATTGGACACTATATGTATCGTGTCCCTCCTTGTCCTGGATTTCAGAAAACTCAGCTTCCTCACCATTCCATTGTGGTGCAGTCAGCTATGAAGCGGATAAAGAGTACAAAGAGACACTCTTCTGCTCCTCCAGGAAGAGAATGCAGGACCTTGGATGCCTTTGGTAGGAAAATCCTCCAAGCCAGTATGCTTATTGCCAGAATCCACTCATATAGCCTTTACATGGGTATGTTTCTAAAGGAAGTTGCACAAAAACTGCACACTTTCCTCCCTTTTCTTCCAGAGGATAAAAGGGAGGAATTCCTCATTTGGCTTAAGCATACCCAAGACATTTCAAAGTTTTCCAACAGGGCAGCCTTTGACTCTTTTGAAGGTGCCAGCAGAGCCTCAGGCATTGCCATAGCTGCTCGCAGAATTGCTTGGCTCCAGGCTTCTGATTTAGAGCCCTGGGTTCAAGATGGCTTTAGGAAATCTTCCCTGTACAGGTGAAAACCTATTTGGCAAAGAATGGCAAATAAAAGCTACTCAAATGGATGCAGAAAACTCTGCTCTGGATAGACTTTCAAAGTCAACTTCCATTCCTGCCAAGAAAAAGCCTTTTAAAAAGTCTTTCTTTAAAAAGGGCAGATTTCCTTCTACATCTGTCCAACAATCTTTACAGGTCGCTTTGCCACTAAGCGTCAGCAACCTAAACAGGCCAGGCCTAAGCCTACAGGGGCTGCTGCAACTCAGCAGGCCCAACCTCCTCAGGGTTTTTGACTTGATGCTAGAGAACTTAGCCTTTCTGGCTCTAAAGCAGCCAGAGCCTCTCACCATTCCAGGAAGGTTGGCTCATTTTGCCTCCCAGATGGGAGCAAATAACAGAGAGCAGTGGACCCTCTCCATCATAAGAGAGGGCTACAAGCTTCCATTTTTCAGACCTTCCTCCCCACACCATGGTGAGACATTTCAATTTTCCCACATCTCCTCTTCTCGACCTTCTAGGTCAAGAGGTAGCTACCCTTCTTGCCCAAGGGGCAATAGAAGAAGTTCCTCTTCATCTAGGGTCAGGGTTGTACTCCCCCTATTTTCTCATTCCAAAGAAGACAGGGGGATACAGACCCATCTTAGATCTCAGAGAATTGAACAAATTTCTATGCAAGGAGAAGTTCAAGATGCTTTCTCTGGGCACTCTACTTCCATACCTTCAAAGTCAGTATTGGCTTTGTTCTCTAGATCTCAAGGATGTGTACACCCATGTCCTCATCCATCCCTCTCACAGAAGATTCCTACGGTTTCTTTTCCAAGGAAAACATTACCAATATAGAGTTCTTCCTTTCGGTCTGGCCTCTGCTCCAAGAGTGTTCACCAAATGCATGGCAATAATTGCTGCATTTCTACGAACTCTTGGAATATTTGTCTTCCCATACCTGGACGACTGGCTCATTCGAGCTCCATCTCAGTCAGAGGCCCAGAATTCCTTGGACCGCACAAGGCGCATTCTGCAGTATCTGGGACTTGTGGTAAACCTCCCAAAGTCTCAGCTCACCCCTACTCAATACCTAGAATTCATAGGGGCCTGGTTGGATACCACTACTGCAAGGGCCTACCTTCCTCAGGCCCGTTTCCAACGTCTAGTGCAGTTAGCCTCCCAGATTCAGTCAAAGAGCCATTTAACTGCCCAGGAGATGCTACAACTGCTAGGCCACATGGCTTCCACAGTGCATGTGGTACCCTATGCTCGCCTACACATGAGAGCAGCTCAATGGACTTTGTCCACCCAGTGGACTCAAGCTTCAGGTGCTCTCTCAGACCAAATAGCAACCTCCAAACGTCTCTTTTGGTCTCTCCAATGGTGGATGTCCACTCAAAATCTGTTGCTGGGGTCCCCCTTCCAACAGTTGTTGCCCCAAGCAACCCTCACAACAGATGCCTCCCAAACAGGCTGGGGAGCCCATCTACAGGACCTCTCCACTCAAGGCACTTGGTCCCCACAGGACACCTCCCTTCATATCAACCACTTGGAGCTTCGAGCTGTTTTTCTGGCTCTCAAGGTCTTTCATACCCTCCTCAGCTACAAGACAGTCCTTATTCATACGGACAATCAAGTAGCCATGTTTTACATAAACAAGCAAGGAGGAACTGGCTCTCTGTCGCTTTGCAACGAAGCTTTAAGATTGTGGGCCTTCGCCAGAGAGCATCAAATCCATCTCCTGGCAGTATACCTCCCAGGAGTCCAAAACTCTTGGGCAGACAGACTCGGTCGGGTCGAGTTCTGCTTCCACACGAATGGTCCCTGCACATGGATCAGGTACTCAGAATCTTCCAAGAATGGGGAACCCCGGACATAGACCTCTTTGCAAGTCTGTGGAATGCCAAACTTCCCCGGTTCTGTTCCAGAATTCCGTGTCAGGGAGTTCAGGCCAAGGATGCCTTCCTCCTCCATTGGGGTCAGGGCTTCCTGTATGCATTTCCACCCATTCCATTGATTCCCAAGACTCTGTTCAAACTCCAGAGGGATCAAGGATCTATGATCCTCATAGCTCCACGCTGGCCACGCCAAGTGTGGTAACCTCTACTCCTACAGCACTCCCAAGCCCACTCTCTGGACTTGGTTGCTGCTCCAGACCTTCTGTCCAGTAGGAAGGGACTTTGTGGCACCCAAACCCCAAGTCCCTACACCTCAGAGCTTGGTTACTGAAGGCCTAGACCTTCAAGACTGGAATCTTTCTCAACAAGTGAAGGATATCCTCCATGCTTCCAGAAAACCTTCCACCAGGCGTTCTTATGCTTTTAAATGGAAAAGGTTTTCCATTTGGTGTGCTGAAAAGGGTCTTGACCCTCTAGCACTACCTTTAAATTCTCTTTTAGACTATCTCCTGCATCTTTCCAATGCAGGACTTAAAACAAATTCAGTAAGAGTCCATTTGAGTGCTATTGCAGCATCCCTTAAGCCCATCAATGGACAACCTATTTCCTCTCATTGCAAGATTCATGAGAGGCCTAACTTTAACTAAACCTCCCATTAGACCTCCTCCAGTGGCATGGGACTTAAATTTAGTTCTTGGTCAGCTCATGAAGCCACCTTTTGAACCCTTAGCCACTACCTCCTTGAAATTTCTTTCATGGAAGGTTATTTTCCTCATTGCAGTTACCTCAGCTCGCCGCATCAGTGAACTGCAGGCATTTGTGGCTAATCCACCTTATACAAGGTTCCATCATGATAAGGTAGTCCTTAGGACAAATCCACACTTTATGCCTAAAGTGGTCTCACCTTTCATCTTAATCAAGAGGTATATTTACCTGTCTTTTTTCCAGCTCCTCATGCATCCAGTGCAGAGAGGAATCTTCATACTCTGGATTGTAAAAGAGCTCTTGCTTTTTACTTACATAGGACACAGCAACATCGAAAGTCTTCCCAGCTTTTTGTTGCTTTTGATCCTTCTCATTTGGGACTTCCAGTCTCTAAGAGAACACTGTCCAATTGGATTGCTCAGTGTATTTCTTTCACCTACCAGAGTAAGAACCTTTCTCTGGAGAGCCATGTAACAGCTCATAATGTGAGGGCCATGGCCACCTCTATGGCTCATCTAAATTCTGTGTCCATCGACCAGATCTGTCGAGCAGCCACCTGGGCCTCGGTTCATACCTTCACAGCCCATTACTGCTTGGACAAGGACTCCCGCCGGGATGCCTTGTTTGGTCAGGCTGTCCTCAGACACCTGTTCCATTCTTAAACAACTCCTGCCCTCCTTCCCTGGATGGATGCCTGAGATCCATAGGAGGACGCAGACCCCTTACAGGGTCTCATATCCTTGGGGATCTCCCAGGCATCTTAGCTAGGGAGTCTCCATATGTGAAGACTCATTCCTGCTTGTTCCTGGAGATAGCACAGTTACTTACCTGTAACAGGTGATCTCTGGGAACAGCAGGAATAAGTCTTCACAACCCTCCCACCTCCCCTAGGAGTTGTATCTCTTTTCTATCTTTCCTTTCTTCTCTCTCTCTATTGTCTCAGCTTTAAAACTCGAACTGAGGAGAGTTGGTTAGGAAAGGCGGGAAGGCAGCGCGCAGGCGCTGTGGGATGCTCCCAAAAGCTTTCCTTTTTGGGAAGCTGGGGAGCGTTCCCGCGCAGGCTCCGTCGGTACCGACGTACCCATATGTGAAGACTTATTCCTGCTGTTCCCAGAGATCACCTGTTACAGGTAAGTAACTGTGCTTTATCTCATACCACATCGTGTGATGATTGCTGCTGCTCACAGGGGCACCCACCTGGATATTCGACATGCTATCACTGTTGGTGAGCACTAAATCCAGCATTGAGCTTTTCCTGCTTGGTTCCATCACCATTTGTCTAAGTTACGCATCTTGGAAAGCATCTACAATTCTTTTGCTTCTTTCCAGATTTGCAGAAGGAGTAATCCAATCCACATCAGGTAGATTAAAGTCACCTAATATGATCGCTTCCCCCTTTGTGGCTATTTTGGCAATATCTATAATCAATTTGTTATCTATTTCTCCGATTTGAGTTGGAGGTCTGTAGACTACAGCAGTATGGATGACTGTGTCATCTCTTCTTTCCAACACAATCCATAGTGCTTCTTCTTTTCCCCATGCCCCCTGCATTTCAGTAGCTTTAATATTGCTTTTGACATAAAACAAGGCTGCTACTCCTCCTTTTCCACTTTCTCTGTCTCTTCTGAATAGATTATTACGCCGATGATATCATCCTTCTTTTCCACACTAGTTCACTTACTCCCGATATTGGTCCCCTCAATGTCTGTCTTTCCGCTGTCTCTTCCTGGTTCACAGAAAATTTCCTTCACGTCAATTTGTCAAAAACTTCGGCTGTTTGGTTTACTGCTGGTGCTCCTATCCCTCCCCTCATCCCTTCTCTCTCTGCTGATCCCATTCCCCTTGTTTCTTCACTACGTTATCTTGGTGTCACCTTGGATTCCGCCCTAACCTTCAAGGACCACATTTCTTCCGTTGTTCAATGTTCCTTCTGTACATTGAGGCAACTCCGCGCTGTCTGCTCCTTTTTCTCCCCCTCTTCTCTGACCACATTGCTTCTTTCTCTTGTTGTTTCTCGCTTAGATTACTGCAATGCATCTTTAGCCGGGCTTCCTCTTACTCAACTTCGCAGGCTGCAACTGTTTCACCACACAGCTGCTTGTCTCCTGACTCACACCTCCCGATTCGCTCACGTCACCCCTCTTCTTATTCACTTACACTGGTTGCCCATTCCTTTTCGAATCCAATACAAGATCCTTATTTTTGTGCACAGATCCCTCCACACCGGTGTCCCATGCTATCTCTCAGACTTAGTTCATTTTCACTGTCCCTCAAGAACCCTTAGGTCTGTCCACACTAACCGGTTATTCCTCCCGCCCCCTTCCCAGGCTCATCTTGAGTCTACACTTTCTGCTTCTTTTTCTTCATCGGTCCCCGTCTATGGAACTCTCTGCCGTCTGCACTCCGTCTGGAACTTTCTTATCCCTCTTTCAAAGCTAAGCTAAAGACTCATCTTTTCTGCCTACCCTTCGATCTTCCTCCCTCCCCTCCTCTTTCTGATAATTATTGGTATTTCTCCCTCTTCCGCTGTCCTTTATTGCTTCCTTTCCTGACGCTGTCCCTTTCCTATTATTAAATGGCGTTCCTTTCTGTTTCCTTTTCTCTGCAGCCTCCTTTGTTTTATTGTAAACCGCCGTATGCCTGCTGGTCCTGGCGGTCTATCAAATTTTAAATAAAGATAAAGATAGCCCGCTATGGCTATATACCATTCATGCGATTCATTAAACCATGTTTCTGTAATGGCCACAATGTGCAAGTCCATTTCCACAATTAGGGCTTCCAGGTCTGGAACTTTGTTGGCTAAGCTTTGAGCATTTGTGCTCATTGCTTTCCAGCAATTTAACTGGCTTGCATATATTTTGCATTGATTTTGTTCTGCCCACTTCTTCCCACTTGTCGTTGATGTGTGGTTTAAAAGTGTGGATTTTTCTGATGATCTGCTTTTGCCGGGAGTGACGTCCTGAACTTGTCCTTCCCCATCCGTCACCCCCTTTTTCTAGTTTAAATGCATATCCACATACTGCCTGAATTTTTCACTTAGGATTCTTTTCTCTATGACAGATGTAGTCCATCAGCACAATATAGTCTCTTGTTGGTCTGTTTCCCCAGTCGCCTATAAATCTGAATCCTCCTTGTTTGCAGCAGGTCTGGAGCCATGTATTAAAGCTGTTAATGCGATGCAGCCTTTCTGCCCTCTTACTAAGAACAGGTAGAACTTCTGCGAATGCTGCAGTGTTAACAGTGGGCTTGAGTTTCTCTCCCAGAGTCTGGAAGTACCTTTGAACTGCAGAGGCACTGTTTCTAGCCAGGTCATTTGTACCCAAGTGGATGACATCAATTTTGGAGTGCTCACTTTCTGTGCTAAGTACATCAACAATTTGGTTTGTATTCCTGCTGGCTGAAGAGCCTTGGAAGCATTTGACTATCTTCTCTCCTTAGAACTGTGTTCCAAAGTTGATGCCTCTGATGATGGAATCTCTAAGTAGTAGTAGTTTTCTGTTTGAGTTTTTCTTCATATTTGGTGCTTTATCAGGAGATTGGGCATTGACTGTCTCATTTAAGGGCCTTCACTTTCCATGGATTGGGCATCCTCATTAACCAAAGCAGAGAAGGCATTATGCAGGGATATCTCTTGATGGATAGGGTGCCTTTGCATTACAGGTTACAGTCTACCAGAGCCCACGGTGATGCATTTGTTCCTGGTATGTTTTTCTTTGTGGGAGCGCTGGTGGACTTTGGTTGTATCCTAGAAGAGGTGCGGTTCATTGCAGGTAGTTCTTCCCTTAGTAAAGTCAATTCTTTATGCATGGCAGCTAACTTGAGGCATATAGGACAAGCTCTTAGGTTCCAAATGATTCTTCTCAGAATGAAAGCACCACAGTTATTGCACTGAATACACAACATGCTGATTAAGCGGTTCTAGAAGGAGAGAAGAAGAAAAGGTGGGCTTAACACCAAATTAAAAGGGTAGATGTCAATGTATGTGACCACTATATAGGCCAGGGGTCTCAAACACGCGGCCCGCGGGCCGCATGCGGCCCGCGAGAGACCTTTGTGCGGCCCGCGATGCAGAGGCCAAAAAAAAAACCCCCGGCTTCTGCTGCTGCTGCTGCCGGGATTCCCCCACCTAAAGCTACCGTCCGCTAAACAGCAACATTTCCCCCCCCGTGGCTTCACCGTTCCAGGTTGACAGTGTGTGGATCCTCTCCAGTGCCTGAGAGACCGGTCGGTGGCGATTTACGGGTGCGGGAGGAGGAAGAGCGTGCCCCCGAGGCAGGTGCTGCTTTCTGTCACCTGCTGACTGCAACTGTGAGCGCCAGCGGAAAAGCCGTGGATCCCCGCGGTTGGAGCCGCTTCGCTCCGCCTGCTGCTACTGTAAGCCTGCCTGAGCCGTGCAGCCCCAGCGATCTCAGGTGAGCACGGTTCAAGAGCCTGCAGCCCGGCGAGTGAGCAGCGACCTGCACAGAAAGAAGGCCTGCGGGCCGGGTCGTTGGAGAGCGGATCGCAGGGGGTACTCGGGCCCACAGGGACGGCAGCTATATCCTGTTGACTCTCCTGGCTTCCAGCTTGGGAAAAAGCTACAACTAAATTTACTTGGGCTGATGGGGGGGGAGGGGGTTAGGACTAGTAATGGGGGGGGGGGGTTAGGACTAGTAATGGGGGGGGGGGGTTAGGACTGAAAATGGGGTGATGGGGGATAGTACTGAAAATGGGGTGATGGGGGTTAGGACTGGAGGTGGTCTGATTGGGGGGCTAAGACTGAAAATGGGGTTATGGGGGGGCTAAGAATGAAGATGGGGCGATGGAAGGGTTAGGACTGGAAGTGGGCTGTTGGGGGGCTTAGGACTGATAATGGGCTATGGGGGGGGCTATGGGGGGGGCTAGAACTGGTAATGGACTGGGGGGGGGGTGCTAGGACTGGAAATGGGCCAAGTAGAAGGGGGAGCTTGAACTGCAAATAGCTGATGGGGACAGGGTCTTGGAATGGAAATGGGCTGAGTGGAAGGGGGCTTGGAATGGAAATGGGCTGATTGGGAGGGGGGCTTGGAAAGGAAATGGGCTGTGAGGGGAGGGAGCTAGGACTGGAAATGGGCTGATGATGCGGGGACTAGAAGGGAGCGGATGCTGGGTGGGGCAGGAGCTAGAAGGGAGTTGATGTTGGGGGACGATTAGAATGGGATGGGGCTGGGAGAGTGAAATGGAGAGGGGAAATATATTTTGTGTGGGAGGGAAGAAAAATCTACAATTGGCCGGGTATTGGGAGAGTAAGTGGGGATTGAGGATGGAGGGGTAAAATTTGAGTGGATTAAATAGGAATGAGGAAAGAGCAAAAGGAGAATGATTATTATGTTAAAGCAGATGTAGAGAGAATGGAAAAAAACTAGGAAAGAAGAAAGGACAAAGGGACAGCAGACAATGGAGCGTTAGCAGAAGACACGAAGAAACCAGAAGAAAGTGGCTGGAACAAAAAATGCACAAAAGGTAGAAAAATATCTCTTTATTTTGAATTTATTAACTGAAATATGTCAGCTCTTGGAAATGTGCATCTTTAACGTCTGCACTTTATTTAATACAAGAGGAAATCAATTTATAGTTTTATTTCTACAGTGTTGTACATTCTAAGTTTGGCTTTTGGGGTTACCAGTTTAATTGTCTTCCTGTTTCTAAATTGTGATTCCTTGTTTGGTGATGGTGTATGTTCTGCATGTTTACTAAAAGTTAGTGTATGGTAACATTATGCAAATATTTATGCAAATGATGCCCTTATGCAAATGATGCCCTTATGCAAATGAGGCCTGCGTCTTGTGCGGCCCCCGGGTTACTCTACAAGTCCTCATTTGGCCCTCAAAGCAATTTGAGTTTGAGACCCCTGATATAGGCAGTGCAGCTGTAGGGTGGGTGGGAACCTAAGTGTCCCTGGCCAGTAGGCCTTATATTTATTTATTTATTTATTTGCAAATCTCTTATATACCGCCACTTCCCAAGATCAGTGGCGGTTTACATTAAACAACAAATACATAAAACATTGCTATGGTAAGCAGTTACATCGAACAGTATTTAAACTATATACAGGTATATTGAACAGTGTTCAAAACTATATACAGGTAGTTAATATCAAGTACTAAGAACAGAAATCAGTACTATATATAGATAGATTTGATTAATATTTGAAACTATTTACATATATATATTGAGGTTTTATCAATGGGTTTCTATTGGAAGTAGTTTTGCAAGTATTAGGGCGAGCATATTATGGAGATCTAGGATAGCATTGCAATAATTATAGGGAACGTTCATAGATCTAAGGAGGATGAGAGGTCTTAGCCAGTTCTTTATCTGTGTTGGAATAATATTGCGTGAACAGGTAGGTTTTTAGATCTTTTCTGAATTGTTTCAGGTCTTTTATTTCCCTTAGTTGATCCGGGAGATTATTCCATAGAGAAGGTGCTACATATGAGAAGGCACCTGTACTTGTTATGTGTTTAGTTTTTCTTATTGAGTCAGGGACTGCAATAGTATGCAGGTTCTTTCTACGTCTTACTCTATTTTCTGTAGGTCTATGAATTAGTGTAGAGAGGTATGATGGGGCAATCTGGTTTATCAGTTTGAAAGTGGTCAATATTATTTTATATTGAATTCTACTTTGGATAGGTAGCCAATGTAATGAATAAAGTATCGGGGTGATGTGATCAGTCCGTTTGGCTTTGAAGATTATTCTAGCTGTAACATTTTGAGCCATCTGTAGTATTTTTAAGCTCTTTTTAGATACACCTGTTAATATCCCATTGCAGTAATCAAAATGGGGTGTTATCAGAGCCTGTGTGATGGTTCTAAAGTCATTGAATTCTAATAGCGGTCTCAGTTGTTGAATTGAGCGTAGCTTGTAGTATATTGTTTTGGTTGTTTTCTTGATATGGCTTGTGAAATTAAGAGCCTTGTCTATAGTGACCCCTAAGTATTTAATATTTTCCTTTATAGGTATGTTAAAGTTAAGGATTTTGATGTCAGTTGGTGGTGTATAATTTGTGTTCCTGATCGTGTAGCCAGTCTAGTCCCGGACTTCAGGGTTGTCCATCTCATACAGCAGCTTGGAGACTGAGAAACTCCTCCTTTTCTGATGTCACTGGTATATCCAACTGGAAGCCTCCTCCTGCCATCAGTTCTTCAGTCTCCAAGCAGCTGGATGGATGGGTGAGCCTGGCAGTCCGGGCTCACTAGAGAAACTGTTCAGAGTTTAGTGTTAAAGTTGTAATTAGAGTAGCCTTGAAATCTTCAGCAGAGCCCTTCTGCTTTTTGGAGAGGACTGTGCCTTTAAGTTTACAGAGCCGTCCTTCCCTTTTACCCTGCGTCCTCTGCCCCTAACCAGGTCGGGTCCTTTGTTAGTGGGTCAGGGTGACTTGCGCGAGGCAGCTCCGGTTCTCTGATTCAGATCAGCTGAAACCGGGGCTGCGCGGGAGTCTGCCGGCGTTTGCAGAAGTCTTGCCTGTGACGCGCTGAGCAGTTTTCCCTGCGGGCCCCCTGTGTCGGCGATCCTCGGCCAGCCCTCTACCCGGTCTGTACTCCTTACCTCATTTTCTGCCGGAGAGTGGGATTTTCAGCGGCTCTCTCAAGGGGCTGTTGCCTCCCTTTGCGATTTGCAACAAAGGTAAGGGGGCCGGTTTTTTCTGCGGAGCTTAGCTCGCGGAGGATATTTTGGCGCGCTAAAGCTGTCTGTTTGGCCTAGGCCTCGGCCTCGTGCCGGCGGCGCGCGCAGGGCAGCGTAGGAGAGCGTCTGCTCTGGCGGGATCTGTTTTCTTACCGCATCATCAAGGCTCCCACGGTCTTCACGGTTTTTTCTTTTGTACTTTCTTTTATGATTTATTTCCAAGTTTTTTCTTTTTAAGCTTATTTTTGGGTTTTCTTTTCAGTTCTCTTGCCCGTTAAAGGACGCCCACCTTTTGCTTTTGGCTCTTTCCTTGGGCACCCGTTCTGGGGGTGAGTGTTTTGGCCATGCCTTCCAAACCAAACTGCATGGTTTGTGGGGCCAAGAAGTGCACAGACTCGGGCTTGTGCCCTTCCTGTGTTAGGGATGCCTCAGGGCTGCCACCGCAGGAATCCCAGCCAGAGGGTCAGGGTCCTGAGACGGGGACTTTGGCAGAGTGGGGACACGAGATGTCCGTCGAGGAGCCACAGGCAGGTCCATCCTCACGGCCCGACTCTACCCCTCCTCCAGGTCCAGGGTCTTTGGGGCTCAATTCCATTTTTTCAAGAGAGTTTGTTAGTTTGCTCCAGCAAGTTTTTCTTCGGGACAGTCAGCCTGCGCCTGTCGCCACTACTCTGGTGTCAGGAAAGCGACGGGCTGCGCCCTTGCAGGAAGATCAGACTCCTCCAGAGCCTAAGAGGGCCCGCGAAGAGGTGGAGCCGGGAGACCAGTCTGTGGTCTCGGAGGGGCCACGTTCGGAGGAGGAGGACTTGTCGTTGGAGGAAGAATTGGAAGAAGGGGAGCTGTCTGAAAAGGAAGATCAGGCTAGAGTGGTCCGGGTGTTCCGGAGGGAGGAGCTGCCGGCTCTCTTAGTGGAGACGATGAAGGTGCTGATTTTGCCGGTGCCTGGCTCAGCGGCGGACGCTTCCCTCGAGGACCCCTTACTACAGGTATTTAGGAAGGAGCAGAGAGCATTCCCGGTTCACCGGGTGTTTCATGAGATGATTCAGGAGGAGTGGAGCCTTCCCGAGGCTCCTCTGAAGGGAGCTCGAGTGATGTCCCGGCTGTATCCCTTACCTGATCAAGACAGGGAACTGTTCAAGTCACCCAAGGTGGATGCTGCGGTCTCGGTGGTTACGAAGAAGACCACTATTCCCGTCGAGGGGAGTGCAGCCCTCAAGGACGGTCAAGATCGGAAATTGGATGGTCTTTTGCGGCAGGTGTTTGATGTGAATGCTCTTTCCCTACAAGCGGCCATCTGGCGGAGCTTGGGTGGCCAGAGGCATGTCTGCGGTGGTCTCAGCGGCTGCCCGGTGCCGCAGTCGAGCGGTCGGAAGACGCGGCCCGGTTGGAATCGGGTGCGGCCTATTTGGCGGACATTCACTACGATCTTATGCGTGGACTCTCCAAGAGCATGGCGTCGGCGGTCGCAGCGCGACGTTACCTTTGGTTACGTAATTGGGCGGCCGACGACTCCTCCAAGGCTAGACTTAGTAAGCTTCCTTTCAAGGGTCGCCTCCTGTTTGGGGAGGATCTTGAGAAGTTGGTTAAGGAGTTTTGGGAGAGTCCAAAGGGGGGTAGGTTGCCCGAGGACAACCTAATAACCCGACTCGAACGCCCACTCGGGGGTAGGGGGGCAACCACGGGAATTTCCGACGTTATCGATTCCAGAGGTTTCCCACAGGACAGAGGGGACGTTTTCCCTCTAGGAATCAAGGTTTTTCGGGGGTTTCGAGGAGCAGGAAGGGGGTTTGGTCCCTCCTCGGCCTCGGGCCTTAGCAATCGAAAAACCGCAATGAGATCAGGGGGACCCAGGCACCCCTAACCCGATGTAGGGGGGCGTTTGCAGGATTTTTATTCTGCCTGGGTCCAAATTACAACAGATCAGTGGGTGCTAGAGGTCATTCGCGAGGGCTATGCACTGGAGCTGCTCCGTCCGGTACGCGACGCCTTCGTCCTGTCTCCCGCAGGTCCGAGGCAAAATCACGGGCTCTGCGGGAGACGGTGCAAAGGCTGTTGGATCTCAGGGCCATAGTACCCGTGCCCCCAAACGAGTGCGGTTCCGGTCGATACTCCATATACTTCGTAGGTGCCGAAGAAGGATGGAGGGCTTCGGCCTATCCTAGATCTCAAGAAAGTGAATCGGTGTCTGCGGGTGTCGTCATTCCACATGGAGACTCTGCGATCGGTGATAGTAGCGGTGCAAAAGGGAGAGTTCCTCACGTCCCTCGACCTCTCCGAGGCTTACTTGCACATTCCCATAAGGAAGGATCATCACCAGTTTCTCAGGTTTGCGGTTCCTTTCGGCCATTTTCAGTTTCGAGCACTGCCCTTCGGGCTGGCCACTGCGCCGCGTGTTTTCACGAAGGTGATGGTGGTTGTGGCGGCGGCGGCTTTGCGAAAGGAAGGTATCCTTGTCCATCCTTATCTGGACGACTGGCTAATTCGAGCAAAGTTGAGGTCAGAGAGCGAGATAGCAACAGCCAGGGTGGTTGTCCTTTCTAGAAAGTCTCGGTTGGATAATCAACCCGGCAAAGAGTCGGATGGTGCCCACTCAATGTTTGGAGTACCTCGGGAGCGCGCTTCGATACCGTCAGGGGGAAGGTCTTTCTGACGGAGCGGAGGGCTCGGGGACTACGACTCCTCTTGCGGAGTTTTTTGCGCCACGACAGGCCGTCGGCCTGGCACTACCTTCAACTTTTGGGCACCATGGCGGCGGCGATAGAGACGGTGCCCTGGGCGAGGGCGCATATGCGACCCTTGCAAAGGGCGTTGCTCCGCCGTTGGTCTCAACAGAACGATCCCCTTGTCTCGGCGACTGCCGTGTTCCGAGGAAAACGCGTCAAGCGCTGAGGTGGTGGTTGCTTCCGCGCTCCCTGCAGAACGGAAAAAGGTCTGGAGACGCCGGAGTGGATTCCTGTGATGACGGACGCCAGTCTACTGGGCGGGGAGCCCATTGTCAGGGGATCTTTGCGCAGGGGGCGTGGTCGGATCAAGAAAGAGCATGGCCGATCAAATCGTTTGGAGTTGCGGGCGATCGCCTTGGCAATAAAGGAGTTTCGCAGCCTTCTGGAAGGAAAGGCGTCCGAGTGTTTTCCGACAATGCGACGGCAGTGGCCTATGTCAACAAGCAAGGAGGAACCACGAGCGCCGCGCTCGAATACGAGGCCGAGACGCTATGCGAGTGGGCCGAAGCGAATCTGCTGGATCTCTCGGCAGCACACGTGGCAGGAGTGGACAACGTGGAAGCCGATTTCCTCAGCAGGGTGAGGGTGGACCCGGGCGAATGGGTCTTGCACCCGCAGGTGTTCGAGATGCTGGTGCGCCGCTGGGGCAGTCCGGTCTTAGATCTCATGTCAAACGTTCACACTCGGCGAAGGTATGTCAGTTCTTCAGCAGGCGCAGAGAGCGAATGTCCGAGGGCTTGGATTGCCCTCATTCAATCCTGGCCAGCGGACCAACTTCTATACGTTTTCCCGCCATGGGCGTTGATCGGCCGAGTGGTTCAAAGGATAGAGCGCTACAGGGGACAGGTGATTCTGATTGCGCCGGACTGCCTCGACGTCCTTGGTACGGAGATCTCATGCGTCTCCTGGTGGCAAAACCCTGGCGTCTTCCAATTCGAGAGGATCTGTTGTCGCAGGGTCCGCTACTGATGCCCCACGTGGCTCGGTTCTCGCTTACTGGCTTGGCTCTTGAAAGGGCTCGGTTGAAGGCCCGCGGTTTCTCCGGGCCGGTGATTTCCACCTTATTGAAGGCGCGCAGGGGATATACAATCCCTGGCCTATGTACGCATCTGGAAGGATTTTCGAAAGCTGGTGTGCAGAGCGGAGTTGTGAGCCGTTGAGATCTACCATCCCTCAGATCTTGCAGTTTTTGCAGGATGGGTTTGACAAGGGACTGGCGGCCGGGTCGTTACGAGTACAGGTCGCGGCCCTAGCGTGTTATAGGGGTAAGATTGGAGGTCAGACTCTCGGGGTTCAGCCGGATGTCAAACGTTTCTTGCGCGCTGTGTCGCTTCTGCGGCCCCCTTTTCGTCGGATCGTCCCTAGCTGGAATCTTCCGTTTGTGTTGGACGCATTGGCGCGAGAACCTTTTGAACCCATGTCGCGGGCTTCCCTTAAGGATATCACCCTGAAGGTTGTTTTTCTGGTCGCGATTTGCTCGGCCCGCCGAGTTTCGGAGTTGCAGGCGCTATGTTGTCGGGAGCCCTATCTCCAGTTTTCGTTCGACGAAGGTGGTTTTGCGGCCGGTACCGGCGTTTCTCCCAAAGGTCCTTTCGGTGTTTCATTTGAATCAGGAGATTTCTTTGCCAGTCTTCAGAGGGGCCGCAGGTGGCCCAGCAGAGCGGAACTTGCATCTTCTCGATGTCCGTCGGGCGTTGAAAAGGTACCTCTTGCGGACGGCGGATTTTCGCAAGTCCGATAGACTTTTTGTGCTTTTTGCGGGACCGCGAAAGGGGGAAGCGGCATCGAAGGCTTCCATTTCTCGGTGGCTGAGGGAAGCGATTGCGTCAGCGTACATTTCCGGCGGTCGGTCGGTGCCGGAGGGGCTTAGGGCTCACTCCACTAGAGCGCAGGCGGCTTCCTGGGCGGAGTTCCGGCTCGTGCCTCCAGTAGATATCTGCAAGGCGGCGACGTGGTCGTCTTTGAATTCCTTTGTCAAGCACTATCGGTTGGATGTTCAGGCCTCGGAGGACACCTCTTTTGGGTCAGCGGTTGTGCAAGCTGGCTTGCTGGGTCCCTCCCGTGGTTAGGTTCCTTCACTGCTCTGGTACTAACCCTGAAGTCCGGGACTAGACTGGCTACACGATCAGGAAGAGGAAATTAGACTTACCTGCTAATTGTAGTTCCTGGAGTGGAGACAGTCTAGTCCCGTATCCCTCCCTAGTAGAGTTCTGCTGCGGCTGGAAGGTCAGCGTTCCGGATAATTACAGGTAAGAGCTGGTTTTATTTCAGGGCATGCAAACCCTTATGGCTGGGGTGCCCCGATATTAAAAAAAAAAAAAAAAAAAAAAAAAAAAAAAATGAGGTCACAGGTAGCCCTGGTTTTTCCCTTCGTCCGGATGGACTTTGCCGGGGGGATGGCTCTGTAGGCGGAAAGTGTAAGTCTGTGTTTTGTTTAATGTGCCTTTTAGCGTTATATTCTTACTTGTTGCTCCGGTGAGTCTGCTTTGTCAATAGGGAACTGATGGCAGGAGGAGGCTTCCAGTTGGATATACAGTGACATCAGAAAAGGAGGAGTTTCTCAGTCTCCAAGCTGCTGTATGAGATGGACAACCCTGAAGTCCGGGACTAGACTGTCTCCACTCCAGGAACTACAATTAGCAGGTAAGTCTAATTTCCTCTTTCTTGAGGTGATAAGTATCTCTGTTTTTTTGAAGTTGATTTTCAAATTGTTTTCACTTAGCCATTTTTCAGCATCTATAAGGCAGTTTGCTATATTGTCATAGTTTGGATCTTGTATGTCAAATGCAGAGTATAGCATAATGTCATCCGCATATATCTGGTATTTCATCTTGTGGTTTTGAAAAATGGTACAGATTGGTTGGAGATAGAGGTTGAACAGAAGGGCAGATAAGGCAGAGCCCTGGGGTATTCCCTGTTCTTGAGGAAAAGTAGGTGAGGAGTTCTGGTTAACTTTTACAAATTGTGTACGGTCAGATATATAGGATTTAAACCATTCTAGTGTAATTTTCCTTAATCCAATTTGTTTGAGCCTTGATATAAGTATGTTGTGATTTACACTATCAAAGGCCGCAGATATATCTAGAAATACCATAATAAAAGCTTGTTTTGTGTTGTCTAGTCCTTTGTTTAGGGTATCGAGGAGAGCAAGCAGAAGGGTCTCTACACCATGATATGGTCGGAATCCATATTGATGATCATCAAGGGGGGCAAATGTATCTATATAGTCCTGTAGTTGTAATTGTACAACTTTTTCTATAATTTTTGTTATAAAGGGGATACTGGCAATTGGGCGATATGAGGTTGGGTCATTCTCATTTAGAGATTTATTCTTTAAAATTGGTCGAATTGCAGAATTCTTTAGTTCTTTTGGTAGTACCCCCTGCTGGATGGAGCTGTTTACTATTTTGAGAATAAATGGGGCAAGTTCTTCTTTTGTTGACTTAATCCAGGTGACTGGGCATGGATCAAGGATAGATGTGGTGGTATTGATATTTGATATTATGTTTAGTATTTGTTTTTTATCAGTGGGTTGGAAGGAATTCCATCTATTGTTATTGTTCAGTGATATTATAGGATCTGGTATTGGTATCAATGATAGTTTTAGTTTACTAGCAAAATAGTTTGCTAAATCAGATAAGTTTATAGGGATGAGCTGGGAGTTGTTATTAGAGGCTTTAGATAGGGAATTTACTATTTCAAATAGTTCCCTCGGACGATTAATAGCCTTAGTTAATATAGAAGTATGATATAATTTCTTTGCATTATTCACTGCTCTGTATGTGTTAAGTGTTGTAAAGTAGAGAACCCTAAGTTCAGGTGTTTTCTTTACACGCCATTTTCTTTCTATTTTTCTTAGGTTTTTTTTGATAGTAGCCAGTTCATGAGTATACCATTTTTCTGAAGTTCCTTTATGAGGCTTTTTAGGTTTTAGTGTTAATGGTTTAGAGGCTTCTCTTAATACCGAGTTCCAATTAGTAATTACTTCGTCAATGTTGTTTGAATTTATATCTAGTTGAGGTATTATTGTTTCTAGAAATTCTTCTGATATAAATGGACAGAATCGCGGTCCATGATGTGTTGCAGTTTGTTGATGAGAGGATGTGTGTGAGGTGTGGATTGAGAATTGGATCATAAAATGATCAGACCATGGTACTTGGGTTACAGTGGGAGGGTTGTAGTGATGTGCCTCCAGCATATGTTCAGGAAGAAAAACAAGGTCAAGAGTGTTGCCTTTAATGTGTGTGGGGTGTTTGACTATTTGTTTAAAACCCATGTCTTCCATTGATTCTAGAAAGGTTGAGTGTAAAGTGTTGTTAATGGTTGTTAAATTGAAATCACCCAACACAACATGAGGTTTGTTCATTGTGGTCTTACAGATTGTTTCTAGGATGATTGTTAAGTTCTCTGCATCTGAAGATGGAGGTCTGTAAAAAAAGGCAGATGGCTAATTTTTTATTCTCTAATTTTAAGATATCAATATTTTCTTTAGATTCACAAATCGTTGAGGAACAGTTTAAGCTAGATTTAGCTAGAATGAGTATACCACCTCCTTTCTTATGATTACGGTTACAGTGAAAGATTGAATATCCGGTCATTTTTATTTGGTTTAGCAAAATTGTGTCTGAATTGGACAGCCAAGTCTCTGTTACGCAGAGAAAGTCAGGTTTCTCGTCTGTGATAATATCTGTAATGATAGGTATTTTATTTCTAATTGATCTTGAATTGATAAACTGAGGACACACTCAGATATCTGATTTAAGGGCTACACAAGGGATGTAGGCTTTCAGAATATTCCCAAAAATTAATGGATAACCAACAGTTCCTTATCGTTCCGCCGCCAGTTCAGTCCTCTACCTCTGGGTTGTCAATCTCCTCCTGCAGTGAGGAGACTGGTTTGTCAGAATGATGACATCACTGGATATAGCCTGCTGCATTCCCACTTGCATCCCAGTGTAACCAGTCTCCTTGCAGCAGGAGGACTTGACGAGCCTTAGAAGAGGCTCTTCGGAGGAATGGATAAGGAGCCAAGGGTGTTAGTTTAGTTTAGTGGCTTGTACTTAGCTTTTTGGGGCTACTGTGGTTTATAAAAAAAAAAAAAAAAAAAAAATCCCACAAACAGGAAGAACCGGTTCTGTCAGAGCAGGTGCCTTAGCCCGGCTGCTCATTCTCAGTAAGCAGTGACAGGCTTTCTTGCACCCTGCCTGTGTCGGTGCTCTGTTTTGTCTGCCTCAGGGGTTCTGACTCAGGTCTCTTCGGGTCCTCTCCCCTTCACCCGTTTGGCCCGGAAGCCTCACCTCCCTGACTCTACGGGGGTGAGTCCTCCTTGTTGCTGTGCACCGCGGGCCTGCTGACTCTGAGCTCCGCGGTCAAAGAACTGACTGCCTGCAGCGTTCTTTTTATGGGCCCGGGTTCCCGTCTCTCTCTCGCTTGATGGGCAGAGCTGTGTGACTGGTGCGGTAAGTGTGAAACCGGCTCCCGGCTGCTGCTGGTTGTGGGGCCGCACCACCCCGACAGCTAGGAGCTTTGGCGCCCTTTTTCTACTTACTTTATGGCGGCCATCTTGGGAGTCGCGGTGCAGCCGCGTGGCTGCTGCTTCCCCTCCATTTTCCCTCAGCGGTTTTGAGTTTATTTCTTTTCTTTGATTTTTTCTCGTTTAGCTTCTTGTCAGTTCGCCTCGGGGGTGGTCTCCGTTGCTTCGGTAGGCCCCTCGGGTTCGCGGGGGGGGGAGGGGCGGCTGGAGTGCATTGTTCTCATAATCTTCTCAGTCACAATTGCACAGCAGTACTACGGGGACGAAGGCAGAAAGCCCCCATACTAACTGAAGCGCATAGTCAGCGTGTTTAGCCAGCTTGCTTAGGACAGTGCTGTCTGGCTACCGGGTCAGGAGTTTGCTTAGCTTCCCTATGGCTGCCCGTCCTCAGTGCCTCGTCTGTGGCACTCGGAGGGGCACAGTGGCTGACACGGGTGTATGCAGAGGCTGTGCTGCCCTTTCTTCGGCGGTGGAGCTGACCATGGAGGTCCCTGAGGCCCCGGAGGCGCAGGTTGCGCCGGTGGTGCTGGAACCTGCTCCAGCGCGCCTCTTGACGCCAGAGGTGGACTCGGAGGAACGGCCAGGGCCCTCTGGGCTCCCGCCGTCAGATCCGGAGTCCGGCCTTGGTGTCTTTAGCCCAGAGTTTATTCTCCTTATGCATAAGGCGTTTTGCCTGCGACAGCAGAGCAAGCGGTCGCGCTCGGAGACGCCGGCGGTCCAGCCTCCGCCTTTAGTGGCGGAGGGGGCGCTGGATGCTGACTCCCCTGTCCCGGAGTGGGCGAAACTGTCCGGAGCAGGCGGAAGGGGTCTGGCCGGAGGCTGACGATCCGGAATGGGATCCGGAAGAGGGATCACAGGACCTGGAGGAAGGTGAGATCCCGCAGCCAGAGGACCAGGCAACAATCATTAGAGTGTTCCGCAGGGAGGAGTTGGCGGCCTTGATTGCGGAAACCTTGCAAATCTTGAACCTTACGCCGCCGGCAGCAGCGGAGGATGACGTGGAAGATCGGTCATTCAGGCGGTAACGTCAGACGCAAGTGGTGTTTCCCTTGCACCGTGTGGTGGAGAAGATGATTCAGGATGAATGGGATAAGCCGGAAGCGGGCTTGCGAGGTCTTCGCACGCTTAATCGGTTATATCCCTTGGCGGATTCGGCTAAAGAGTGGTTCCGTGCCCCGCGCATAGACGCGGTGGTCTCCGCTGTTACGAAGAAAACCACGATTCCGGTTGAAGGGAGTGCGGCCTTGAAGGATGCCCAAGACCGTAAAGTCGATGGACTGCTAAAGCAAGTTTTTGAGGCAGATTCTATTTCGCTTCAGGCATCCGTCTGCGGAGCTTGGGTGGCCTGAGCGTGCTTACGCTGGGCGCAGAGGCTCCGCCAATCATCGCACTTGGTTCCCGAGGAGATGAAGGAGTTGGATCGCTTAGAGTCTGCGGCTTTTCTCGCCGACGTACATTATGATTTGATTAGAGCTCTGGCCAACAGCACCGGATCAGTGGTGGCTGCCCGGAGGTCTTTGTGTTTGGAGAGGATTTGGATAAGTTGGTGAAGGATCTTGGGGAGTCCAAGGCGGGTCGGCTGCCTGAGGACAAGCCGAAGCAATCCAAGCCCGGCCAGAGCGGTCGGGGTCAGTTTCGGGATTTTCGGCGGTTTTGATCGCCGCGTCCCGGTGCCTTCCAGAGAGGGCGCTTCTCTGCGAGAGGCCAGGGCTTTCGTGGGTTCCGGGGAGCGACTAGAGACTTCTCGGCTAACTCTGGATCCGCCACGCGTAAACCTCAATGAGGCGAGGCGGGTCCCGGCGGGGGAAACTCCCATTGGCGGGAGGCTCCGGGAGTTCCTTCCCGCCTGGACCCTCATCACATCCGATCAATGGGTGTTGGAAATTATTCAGCAAGGCTACGCGTTAGAATTGGCGCGGCCCGTGCGGGACTCCTTCGTCTTGTCTCCTTGCAGGGGTCCCAAGAAAACGGCGGCAGTTCGCGAAACTGTGCAAAGGCTCATTCGGTTGGGCGCTGTGGTGGAGGTGCCCAAGGCCGATTACGGCATGGGTCGCTACTCCATTTATTTCGTGGTGCCCAAGAAAGACGGCAAGCTACGACCCATCCTCGACCTGAAAGGGGTGAATCGGTGCTTAAGGGTACCACACTTCCGGATGGAAACGTTGCGATCCGTCATAGTGGCGGTGCGGCAAGGCGAATTCTTGACGTCTCTAGACCTCTCTGAGGCATATCTGCACATTCCCATTCGGGATGCCCATCAACGTTTCCTGCGCTTCGCCCTTCCTTGGGGTCACTATCAGTTTCGAGTGCTGCCGTTCGGCTTGGCGCCGGTGCCGCGGACCTTCACCAAGATTATGGTGGTGGTCACGGCGGCGTTGCGCAAGGAAGGGATCCTGGTTCACCCTTATCTAGACGACTGGTTGATCCGGGCCAAGTCCGTGGAGGAAAGCCTTCGTGTGACGAACCGGGTAGTCCGGTTCTTGCAGGAGCTGGGTTGGGTGATCAACCCGACCAAGAGCCGGTTGGCACCTTCTCAGGACCTCGAATACTTGGGGGTAAGGTTTGATACGAAGGAGGGGCGAGTGTTTCTGCCGCACAAGCGGGCCGCGGGGTTGCGGTCCCTGGTGCGACAGTTCCTCTCGGTGCCGGCGCCCTCGGCGTGGGATTATCTCCGGGTGCTGGGCACCATGGCAGCGACCCTCGAAGCGGTGCCTTGGGCTCGGTTCCATATGCGTCCTCTCCAGAGGATGCTGCTCCGGCGGTGGTCGCATCAGACGGACTCCTTGGACAAGCGTCTCCCTTGCCCGGGCAGAGTTCGGCAGTCCCTTTGGTGGTGGCTTTGCCCGGCTTCTCTGGCGGCCGGACTGCCGTTGGAACAGCCGGAATGGATCCCGTTGATAACGGACGCCAGTCTAGTGGGCTGGGGAGCCCACTGCGGGGGTCAATTTGCGCAGGGGCTTTGGACTCCCCTGGAGGCCTCGTGGGCGATCAATCGCTTGGAGCTGCGGGCGGTGTTCCGGGGCCTTCAGGCGTTCGAACTAGTCGTGCGAGACCGGCCGGTGCGGGTGTTGTCCGACAACTCGGCAACGGTGGCGTACATCAACCGGCAGGGCGGCACCGGGAGTGCTGCGATGGAGGCAGAAGCCAACGAGTTGTTCGCGTGTGGGTGGTGCCTCGCTTGACCGCGATCTCGGCAGCGCACATCGCCGGCAAGGACAATGTCACCGCGGGCTTCCTCAGCAGAGTGCAGGTGGATGCCGGGGAGTGGGAGCTCCATCCCCAGGTCTTCCGACAGATAGTCTGGTGCTGGGGAACGCCGGTCATGGATCTCATGGCGACATTTCAGTCAGCCAAAGTCGGCCGTTTCTTCAGCAGGTGTCGGGAACGCATGTCGGAGGGGATCGACGCCTTGCTTCGTCCGTGGCCGTCGTGCGGTCTTCTGTATGTTTTCCCGCCCTGGGCACTAATAGGCCGGGTGCTTCAGAAGGTCGGAGCGCACGCCGGGAGAGTGTTACTGGTGGCGCCCGATTGGCCGAGGCGTCCTTGGTACGCCGATCTCATTCGTCTCCTGGACGGGGAACCTTGGCGGTTACTGCCGCGGGCGGATCTCTTGCTCCAGGGGCCCCTGTTGATGCCGCAAGTGGATCGATTCTCGCTTACGGTTTGGCCGTTGAGAGGGCTAAGCTCCTAAAGAAAGGTTATTCGTCGGCGGTGGTCGCGACCTTACTGAGAGCCCGTAAACGTTCCACTTCCCTGGCTTATGTGCGGGTCTGGCGTATCTTTGAGGAGTGGTGTGCGCCGCGCATGGTTCGGCCGGGTTCTGCTTCAGTTCCGCTGGTCTTGGAGTTTCTTCAGGCTGGCTTTGATAAAGGGCTTGCAGCCAGTTCCTTGCGTGTGCAGCTGGCGGCTCTCTCTTGTTATCGGGGCAAGGTCAACGGCGTGCCCTTAGGGGCTCATCTTGACGTACGTCGCTTTCTTAGGGCGGCTTCTCGATTGCGCCCGGCGCGTAGAGTGTTCGTCCCACCGTGGGACCTGAACCTTGATCTCACGGCTCTGACCGAATCTCCCTTTGAGCCTTTACGTCGGGCGTCGGTGAAAGATTTGACTTTGAAGACGGTTTTTCTCGTGGCTATTTGTTCCGCGCGGAGAATTTCTGAGCTACAAGCTTTGTCGTGCCGAGAGCTTTTCTTGTCCTTTTCTAAGGAAAGGGTGGTTTTGCGTCCGGTCCCGTCCTTTTTACCAAAGGTGGTGTCTCCCTTTCACGTGAACCAGGCCGTGTGTTTGCCCGTCCTGGGATCTGTAGGGGGTGACGCCTCTGGACGGGGGCTCCGGCTTCTGGACGTGAAGAGGACTTGGCGGCAGTATTTGCGGGTTATGGAGCCGTTCCGAAAGTCTGACCGCTTGTTTGTCCTGTTTGGGGGAGCGCGCAAAGGGGAGGCAGCGTCTAAGGCCTCCATAGCTCGCTGGCTTAGGGAAGCGATTGTGTCCGCTTATTTGCTTCGCGGCCGCCTTGCACCGGTGCGGCTAAGAGCACATTCTACTAGGGCGCAAGCGGCGTCGTGGGCGGAGCATAGTTTGGTTCTGCCGGGGGACATTTGTAGAGCTGCGACTTGGTCGTCGCTGCACACGTTCAGCAAGCATTACTGTCTGGATGTGGCGGCCGCTTCGGATGCTCGTTTCGGTGCGGCGGTTTTATCTGCCGGCTGGAAGGGTCCCTCCCGTTAATCACTGCTCTGGTACATCCCAGAGGTAGAGGACTGAACTGGCGGAACGATAAGGAAATGATAATTACACTTACCTGGTAATTGTAGTTCCTTGAGTTACGACAGTTCAGTCCTCCTTCCCACCCGGATGTGTCAGGGGTTTTCTGATTAGGGGTAGGCGGCAGATGATTACAGGTGAGTCTGTATTTCTTTTTTGCTGTGCTTTGTTTCCTTCTCAATGACGGGGCAGAGAGTATGAAAGCCTTGTCGGGGGGGGGGAGTAGCTTTCTTGGATAGTGGTTATTAATGTCTTTAGCTACTTATTTGTTGCTCCTTTGAGTCTGCTTTGCTATAGTTTACACTGGGATGCAAGTGGGAGTGCAGCAGGCTATATCCAGTGATGTCGTCATTCTGACAAACCAGTCTCCTAGCTGCAGGAGGAGATTGACAACCCAGAGGTAGAGGACTGAACTGTCGTAACTCAAGGAACTACAATTACCAGGTAAGTGTAATTACACAGGTACACTACCAAAAAACTGCCTCCAGTTTTGCAACTGATTCCTATAGATTTTGGGGTGCTGAATCCAGGAAAAATAGCCAAAATGTTCCATCACGTCACGTTTTCTTGCAAAATTAGATTTCTTACCCATATAAGGAATGTTCACATACTTTCTTTTTAGCCGACTGCAGTTTATTTTCTTGGCCCAAAATAGAGGTTGTAATGGTTAACTAACTAGAAACACTCCCTCATGATATTTTAGTGTTTTGTATTCATTTTATACATTAACAGGACAATTGGGAGGCGGGGGGCTAAATCCAGTACTCGCCGCGCTGGCGCATGTTCTTTCCTGTTCGCCTCGCCTCGTTCGCTCGCTCAAACACGGTGGTTGCGACATGACGTTCCTGTCAAATTTCAGTTTCTTGCAAGTTCATTATTACCTTTTGTTTGCTCAGTCGTAATCCAGCTTTATTCCGAAGTGGTTCACTACAGTTGTAGTTTGCAGTGCTGTGTATTTGTGATGGCTCACAGAGCCAGAGGTTGCGTCAACTCTCCGGACAGTTTTTGTTTTATTTGTGGGGAATATACCGTGAAAAAGCAGGAGAGGAACATTTCAGCATTTATTAAAAAAGTATATTTTGCCTATTTCGGTTTGAAGTTAGGGGATCAAGACAAACCGTGGGCTCCTCACAAAGTGTGCAAGACATGTGAGGAAGATCTACGCTTATGGATGAAAGGTAAAAAACAAGCATTTTGTTTCGGAATACCTATGATGTGGCGTGAACAAAGAGACCACAGCAGTGACTGCTATTTTTGCTCTTGCATTGTGAAGGGATACAACTTAAAAAATAAGAACGTAATAAGTTACCCCAACCTTCCCTCAGCAATTAGGCCTATGCCTCATAGCAACGAAGTACCTGTGCCTGAACCACCAAAATCTTTGGATCATATTTGTGTGGACGGTTCTGATCATGATGAGACTCAGATGGCTTTTCCCGATGAGTCCAGTACTTCCGAGTTTGAAACTGAACCAGATCCGAAACCTGAACTTTTCTCTCAAGCTGAATTGAATGATTTAGTCCGGGATTTAGGACTCCCAAAAGATGCTGCCCAACTGCTAGGTTCTCGGCTTAAACAGAAAAATCTATTGTCACCAGGAACAACTTTTTATTGGTACCGCAACCGCGAGACACAATTTTTGAAGTATTTCAGCAAAGAGGAAGATTTGGTATTTTGCAACGATATATACGGAGTGATGGAAAAGTTTAAACTCAAGTATGATCCTGCTGAATGGCGGCTGTTCATTGATTCGTCAAAAGACAGCATAAAAGGTGTTCTTCATAATGGCAACACATTCGCTTCAGTTCCTATTGCTCACTCTGTTATTCTCCAAGAAAAATACGAGAATTTGGCCCTGATTCTTCAGAAGATTCGTTATGATGAGCATAAGTGGATGATTTGTGGAGACTTTAAAATTCTATCCATGCTATTAGGGCAGCAATCCGGTTTCACCAAATATCCCTGCTTCCTTTGCTTGTGGGATAGCCGGGCCCGCGACCTACACTGGGGGAAAAAAGACTGGCCAATTCGGGAGTATTTGAGACCCGGTGAGAAAAATGTTCTTCATGAGAGCTTGGTACCTCGTGATAAAATTCTATTACCACCTCTCCACATTAAGTTGGGTCTCATTAAGCAATTCATCAAGTCCCTTCCAAAAGATGGTGAGTGCTTTCGGTACCTTTGCTCAAAGTTCCCCCGACTTTCTGAAGCAAAGCTAAAGGAAGGAGTGTTTGTTGGCCCTGATATAAGGAAACTCATTTCAGATGGAGCATTCGCTGAAACGATGTCTGAGAAGGAAAAAGAAGCCTGGGATTCCTTCAAGGATGTTGTTCTCAAATTCTTGGGGAACAGGCGGGATGAGAACTATAAGGATATTGTTGCCAGGATGCTCAATGCCTTCAAAGAACAAGGCTGTAACATGAGCCTGAAAGTCCATTTCTTGCACTCCCATGTGAACTACTTTCCCGAAAACTTGGGGGCGTACAGTGAAGAACAAGGTGAAAGGTTTCACCAGGACATCAAGGACGCAGAGAGAAGGTACCAAGGAAGATGGAACACCACTATGATGGCTGATTTCTGCTGGTTGCTGCTGCGGGAAACCCCAGATGAAAAATACGCCAAGCAGCGCACCAAGAGAAGCATTCGGGGGAAGAAGAAACGGGCCCACCAGGAGATTGATTGACCCAAGAATGACTTTAAAATCTAAACTGTGTTTGACAAATATCGTGTTTTTACTAAACTTTGAAATAAAAATTTGCTAGTTATTACCACAGTGTCGGATCTCATTTATTAGAATTTTATTTTCACACCATCGGATGTTTGTCTTCATGTATTGCAATGGTGCGGTTTGCGTTTTCTATTCTTACATACATACCTGTACAACATTTTTTGCACATTTCTTTGCTTTGCTTTGTGTCTAACCTCGCTCTTATATGCTCAATGTTTGTGCACATGTATGTGGCTGTTTTAAGTGCAGACAATTTTGCTACCATCACAGTGGGTTTTGTTGACATTACTCTATTCTTATGTGCTGCCTTGTTACAATTTTCTTTATTCTTATTTGAATAACTACTAAACAATTAGTATAAAGAATTCATCCAAGAAACTTTTATCTCGATCGCACTCAATCTGAAACGTTCACCTCAAACTGCTAACCCAATGTAGCAAAAAATCTGTACGTGATGGAGCAAATTGGTTACCAGATTTGGATTCAGCGCACCAAAAAACGTAAAAATCAATCGAAACATTAGAGGCAGTTTAAAAAAAAAATTTTTTAGTGTATCTGTGTTATCATTTAAATTCTATATTAGCAACAAAACAGGCAAAAAAGATAGAGGGCTGACAGCTTAGCTGTGTGGAGGCTCTGGAAGCTGTGAAGACTAGGGTAGAGTACTTGGCGAGGAAAAGGTAGTAGCAGAAAGATTAAGCTATTTCTTGACTTAGGAGGATGTTGGTTATACCCATATCAGCAATACCTTCAAATAGTGATGATTCCGAGCAACTAAAGCACATCTGTTGATTTGAAATATTACATCTTTTAGAATTAACAAACTTATGAGCAACAATACCAGGACCAGAAGGTATTCATTTCGGAGTCTTTTTAAAGAGCCCAAGCATGGAATTGCAAACCTTTTACTAGTAATTTGTAATGAATTGAAAGTGGCCAACAAATTCTAAAAAGGGCTCCAAGGGGTTTTTGGAAAAATAGACCAGTGAACCTGATGTCTGTGCTGGGCAAAATGATTCAAGGTGGTTGAGTGGAGGAATAGCCCAATGCTTAGATCAGAGAGCTAGAACCGGGGAAGCCAGGGTTTGAATCCCACTGCTACTCCTTGTGATCTTGGGCAAGTCACTTTTTCCTCAGGTATAAAATTAGTGTTAGTGCTCTAGGAACAGGAAAAAAACAACTATACCTGAAGGTAACTACCTTGCACACCTGAGAAAAGGTGCAAACTAAATCCAGTTTAAAAAAAAAAAAATTACTGGCCCCGTAAGTAAAAATGAATTAATGGGAATGAGTCACCATAGATTTAACGAAGGCAAGTCTTGCTTCATCAATGTATTAGATTTTTTGTGAAAGTTTAAATAAACAAAAGGATAATATCAGGGTAATCAGATGGGGTCAGACTGCCAAATAAGGCAAACAAATGCTTTTTAGGGCAGAGTGACTCCATGCCCCCCCCCCCCCGTGTCACATCCTGGGACGCACAACCTCAGGGTCAGCTGTCCCAGGATTCAGCATGGGGTGTGGGGGGGGGGGACGTCTCTGCCATATAAGGTATTTTTTGCTTGTATTGTATTTTTTGTATTGTATTGTATTTTTGCTCTGCATGTAAGGTATTTGTGGGAGGAGTGGCCTAGTGGTTAGGACAAGGTACTTCAGGCCGGAGGGCCGGGGGTTCAAGTCCCACCTGGGGACAGCAATCTCAGGCCGGAGGGACTGGGATTTCTAGTCCTATAGGTACTCCTTGTGGTCTTGGGCAAGCCACTTAACCCTCCATTGCCCATGTTCCCTGTAAGTATTAGCGTATGTGTGTCATATCCCCTCGTGTTAAATGTATCTCCCAATTGACCGCTTTGACCCGGTGAAAAGCGGGATATAAATACAGCTAAATAAAATAAAATAAATTAATTAATGACAGTCTGACCCTGACTAGTGCATCCCAGGATGCACCGCTACTTTGCAAGATGGTGGCACAGGAACATGTGGACAACGCTTCTGCCACATCTTTCATGGTACGAGGGGAGGTGTTTGTGGTCGCTGAGCCACCAAGTCTCTTTATTTCAGGGGGTTGGGGGGAATCGGGACCACGAGACCTCATGAGATTTTATTTGTCTGGAGGGGGGTATACTAGCCCCCCCCCCCAACATTGTGTCCTTGGTATCAGGGGCGTTCCCCATTGCCTGAATCATCTGAGGTGGTATCAAACTTCACCTCAGATGATCCTGTTTGCCGGGACAGCATGCCAAATTTGCATCGACTACTGTATGTATGTGTGTTTGGCTTGCTCTTCCAGTGTAATGCTGGCTTTTTTTACACTGGTTAATTCGCATATTGCATTGCAGCAGAGAGAGTCTATGTTAAAGCTCTAGCACAGGGTTTCATAGCATAGCACTGGGCTCTAGCATGGGTTTCTGCATCTTCCTGTTAGATTGTAAGCCCTCTGGGGATGGATAAATTCTAATTTAGGTATTGTCCTGCTAGACTAGCTCAGACAAGTGGGTTGTGTCCCCCTACCTGCAGATGTGGAGAAAGAAAATATTTCAGAGGCTTCTTATGACCTCATTCTGCTATAATAGCCAGTACAGCTAGGGGCCGCCTTCACTATTTCTCTGTCTCCAGCAGATGGTGGATGCAAGTTTTTACAGCTCTGATGAAATTTTATTTTTGCTCTTGAGCAACCATCCTCAGAGTGACTTTCTCACTAGAGGCTCAACTAGTCACCCTGAAAAACAGTGTTCTTTCAGGTTTTGCCATACGGAGGAAGGGAATTGGTTCAGCTCCTCATCCTTATACTTCTAAGGGCCAGTTGAGCAGCCAGAGGTTTTGGAAAGGAGTTTGGAAAAGGATCTTTCAGGCCTTACACAACCTCATTGTCCCCTCCCCTCCTCCTCCCTTTCTCTCACCCTGAAGATTAGAAGAAGGCTCCTCAGAGGTATGTGCTTGCAGGCCCAGGCAGCAGGGGAGTAGCACTGCGCTCGGCATGGTTTGCCTGTCTTGGGCTCCCCCAAGGGTGAGTGCCAAAACTAACAGGTCTGTTTACTAAGCGGCGCTGGCAGCTTCCGTGTGAATTAGAGCTGCGACCCCATTGAATAAAATGGGACCGCGGCTCCATTTTGCATGGAAGCAGTTAGCACTGCGTAGTAAACAGACCTCTAAGTTTTGTCTGACTTGTTTTATGGAGCTACTTGACTTTGTCTTTTGGGTAGTGCACTCTTGGGTTTGGGCCACTTGGGGCATTCGTTGGTTGTGATGCTGGTTTGCTCACCTCGTATTGCCTGCATGCATTATCCTTACTACACTGCATGCGTTAAGTATGCACTTTAACTCTGTGCATGGCCATAGTGGGTGGTATTAGTACCCGTGCAGCCGGAGCAAGGGCTGCAGCGTGCCAGGATGTTAGCTGACATTGTTAGCATAGACACATGCCTGCTTCTAAGAAATGCTGCTTGGTCTGCGGGGAGGGAAGAGTTATGTTGCTGGATTCTAGTTTCTTCGAATCCTCTTTCCAAAATTTTTCACAAGAAAAATCTTGTTAATTTTTGTTTCCTTTGCCTTTTTCTTTAACAGAAAAGTAAAAGGATACTGCAATATACTCTAATATTAGTAGACATGTCTATAAGCCCACATGCGGGGAAGCAATACACAATGCAAAGGAAATAATAAACAAATATTGAAGTTTAAATTTAATTCCAGCTGGCACACCATTACTTCTTGGGGCCCCCTCAACGGTGTTACCAGATTTCTTGGCCTTCTTGAAAGTAAGTCTGGAGAAGGGGCTTGCTCTTAATTCCCTGTAGGTGCAGGTAGCAGAGTTTGGTGTGTTTCAGAGGCAGGATTCACTGGCTTACAGGATACATGCTGACCAGTGACCACCACTTCTTGGCATAGGTCACAGTGAAAGTCCAGAGAGAAGCGAAAATGGCCAAGTTTCTGTGACTATCACACACACTGCCCTAAAAAAGCAAAATACAGAACAAGACAACCAAAATCTTTCCGCAAATGCCTATAGATTTTATAAAATTATAGAACCCTCATAAGTAAACAAAGCAATGGGACCGGATGGGATACACCCTAGGAATACTGAGGGAACTTGGGGACGTTCTTGCAGCTCCACTGACTGACCTTTTTAATGCCTCGTTGGAGTCAGGAGTGGTGCCAAAGGACTGGAGAGAGGTGGAAATAAGCAGAAATAAGGAGCGGAAATAAGGATGTAGTTGAAAACTACAGGCTGGTTAGTTTAACTTCAATGGTGAGTAAATTATTGGAAACGCTGCTGAACGAGAAAATAGTGAGGTTTCTGGAGTCCAGCAGATTACAGGATCTAAGGCAGCATGGATTCACCAGAGGCAAATCTGATTGATTTCTTTGATTGGGTTACCAGGGAGCTGGACCGAGGGAGAGCTCTAGATTTGGTGTTTTTAGATTTCAGTAAAGCCTTTGACACTGTTCCTCACAGGCGACTTATAAACAAACTGAGCATCTTAGGGATGGACCCTAAAGTTACTGCTTGGGTTGAAAATTGGTTGAGTGGGAGGCGACAAAGGGTACAGGGAAATGGAGCTCACTCGGAGAAGGAGGTTACCAGTGATGTGCCCCAGGGATCTGTCCTTGGTCGGATTCTTTTTAACAGCTTTGTTAGTGATATAGCGGAAGGGCTGTCGGGTAAGGTTTGCCTCTTTACGGATGATACCAAAATCTGAAATAGACACCCTGGAAGGTGTAGATCAGGGGTGTCAAACTCCAGTCCTGGAGGGCCGCAAACCAGTCTGGTTTTCAGGATGCCCCTAATGAATATTCATTAGATATATTTGCATACAATGGGGGCAGTGCATGAAAATATATCTCATGCATATTTATTAGGGATACCCTGAAAACCTGACTGGTTTGTGGCCCTCCAGGACTGAAGTTTGACACCCTGGTGTAGATGACATGAGGAGGGATCTAGCTAAGCTTGACAGAATGGTCTAGAATTTGGCAGCTGAGATTTAATGTTTAAAAAATGCAGGGTTATGCATTTGGGCTGCAGCAATCCAAGGGAGCGATATAGTATAGGGCAGCGAATGGCGACCCTATGGCACGCGTGCCAGCGGTGGCACGCGACGGCCTTGCAGCGGGCACGCGGGAAGGTCCGCAATTGAAAAAAAAAAAAAAAACCTGTCTGCTGCCGTTGTCGGGGCCGCCGCGGCAGAATCGAGCGTGCCGCGGGGCGCCCACCCTGTACCCACCCCCGGCAGAGCACTGCCCTCGGGGCCGTCCAGCATATGCTCTCCTCTCTTTGGAGCTAACAGTCAAGACGCGCCGGCTTGCAGAGCGCGAAGGGAAGAGTTTCCCCTTTCGCGGCTCTGTATAAGCCCCGCGGGGGCTGATGGGAAACTTCCCATCCGCCCCCGCGGGCTTACACAGAGGTCAGCGAGGGAACTCTTCCCTTCGCTCTCGGCAAAGCCGCGCGCGGCCTTCTGACTGTAGCTTCCAAAGATTCGACGAGCTGCGTACGGGCGAGAGGACGAAGCCGCTCACTGCCGGGTGGGTTAACAGGGGGCGGGCCCCGCGGACAACGACTCGATTCTGCTGCGGCATGGCCCCGAACACCGGCAGAAGACAGCGTTTTCTTTTTTTTCACATTTCCTGGGCCTGGCTGGGCTGGGCTGGGCTGGGGGTGGGGGGTGAGGGCTTTACGGAGTGGTGATGGGCTGGCTGGTTGCATGGGCTGGGGGTGGTTAGGAGTGGTGATGGGCTGGGCTGGGGGGGGGGGTTTAGGGAGTGGTGATGGGCTGGGAGGGGATGTTAGGAGTGGTGAGGGCTGGGCTGGGGGGGGTTAGGGAGTGGTGATGGGCTGGGCTGGGCTGGGGGGGGTCTAGGAGTGGTGAACTGAGGCTGGGCTGGGCTGGCGGGGTTAGGGAGTGGTGATGGGATGGGCTGGGCCATGGGGGCGGGTTAGGACGGGGCGGTTGGTAGTGGTGTGGGCTGGGCTGGGTTGGGGGGGGTGAGGAGTGGTGATGGGCTGGGCTGGGGGGGTTAGGATGTGGGTTGCGATGGACGCTGGCTGGCTGGGGGTGGTTTTCTCTGGCTTTGGTTAGTGTTATGTGCTGCTTTTTTTTTCTCTTTTTTCGTTTTCGGTGTTTGTTTTTTTAGGAGTGGTGATGGGCACTGTGGCTGGGGGGGTTTTTAGGAGTGGTTAAGGGGGGCTCGGTTAGGAGTGGTGATGGCCGCCTGGGCTGGCTAGGGGGGGGGTTAGGAGTGGTGATGGGCGCTGGGCTGGGGTGCCGGGTTTGTTTGTTATGGAGTGGTGATGGGCGACATGGGGGGGGGGTTTAGGAGTGGTGATCGGCGGCTGGGGGGGCTTAAACTAGACACATTCGACGGTGAGGGATGGAGATTAGGGACCTGGGGAGTGGGCTGATGGGGAGGTTAGGACTGGAAAAATGGGCCCCTGGTAGGGCATTTAGGACTGGGAGGGGGACTCATGGGGGTGGTCCCTATGGACTGGTAATGTGGTCCTGGGGGGGTTGCGAGGACTGGAAATGGGCTGAGCTGGAAGGGGGCTTTTTTTTGAACTGCAAATAGCTGCTTGGTTGGGGATGGGGCTTTGGAATGGAA